>NAJI01000170.1:0-125266 GCA_002179835.1 Calonectria leucothoes | reverse complement strand
ATTTAATATACCTAGCCTTTCTACTAACAAATAAACCCTTTGCTCTAATTAGTCTATTATAGTTAGAAACCAACCGGAACATTATATGAGGACCTACTTGCCGGGACGGAAGATTGGATAGGTACGGGTCCGAGGATGCCGAGGATGATGTTCTGTTTCTCTTACTTAATGCAATGTCCACACTAGAGGTGATATCGTTACAATCCCGTGATATCGTAGGGTGAGCGTGCAAGGTCCAACGTAGCAGTGCTTTGACAATTATTCAGCGGGTCATATGAAGTGGGCGTGGCATGCCAACTGCTATGTGGATGGTGAATGACAAAACTAGTGAGGGGCGCCGCGCCCAAGCCTAGCTACGGTAAATGTTGAACCCTAGACAATTAGTGATGAAATCCAAGTGCTCTTCCAATTAGCACATGAGCGCCGGCAATTTCTGTTGCACTATGTTAGTAGATAGTTTTGCAAGTGCAAATAGCCCACGGCACAACCTGTCTTGAGATGTACGAATTAAAACGAAGAACTATTATGGGACTGCCATACGTTGAATGTTTATTTTAGGACTGCGTGGTATCCACGGCATTCCTTATCCCTATCACTTGGGAATGTTTGAAGAACCACTAGGAACAAGTAAACCCTGATTATTCAAGTTGTGTGTCATCTTTGAGGCGGATCAGTCGAGCACAAGGGAAATGGTGGGGGCTAGATGACTGCAGACTGACGTGATGAGCTTTGGAATGACCTCACTCACATGTCCAAGCTAATGCATGTCGGATATATCAAAAATCGGGTATTTTATCGGTTTTCTAATTTATTTCATCAAGCTTAGGTAGTTCAGTTATCTTCAATCAGGCAGCCGTCCACTCGGTTGTGCCAAGGCTGCCCCCACATGAGCAACCAACATATTTTTGCTCCTTTCCCCACAAGAGGTTAACCATCATCAGCCTTTACGGTTGTCAGGCTATTCCATCATATCAACATCTATCCGGTCGCAAATAAGCAATGCATTCAAGGAACCTAAATACTATCTACATACAACCATTCGCAACAACAACTCTACAAGGCTACGATAACTATTGGATTCTCTAAACTCTGTAGAGCTGACCGAGTATCTAGATAAGGATGAGATCCAATGGGGCAAGCCCCTTCACGTCGCAATACTATATGACTGCCCTGCCGCAATTACTATGCTCCTTGCCGCTGGCGCTAGCCCTCTGGCTATCAAGTTTAGCAGCGACGATGCGCCGTCGCCATTATCTATAGCTACTCTCCACGGAAATCAAGCCATTTTGCAGTTACTTTGGCAGCATGTTGATCTAAAACTCCACTCCAACAACTACAAAGGATTCAAATCATATCTTGTATATGCTGCCTTGGCAGGGCAAGTGGCAGTCGTCGACGATCTGCTGGGTTGGTGGAATGGCTTGAGTGTTAGGGCTCAGAAGGAAGCGTTTCACAGCGCAGCAATGAGATGGCATGTATATGTTATTGAATTGTTATTATCAAAGTTTTGCCCCGACCAAAAGGACCTTAACCAGCTCCTCCATATCACAGCAGATTTAAAAGGCACACTAAACTCCAAAGCGACTGGTAATCCGCAATGCCAAGGGGTTGATTATCTTGAGCAGCAACGGCTCATCTCGCTCCTGGTTGATGCGGGGGCCAATCCTAATACAAACCTTTGGCGTCCCTCAGATGATGAAACTACATGACGTCCATTGCACATATGTGCTTCTCGATTTGATTAGTTGAATCGCTCTCGCGGCTCGTGAACAATTTAATTATGTTTTGCCTTAAATCCTGCATCTTTTAATACAATCCTGAGGAGGAATATACACCGAGAAATCTTCCCCATGATGGAGGGTGGCTCAAACAGGTTTGTTTTGAACAAAAAACGATTGTGTCACAACAAAACCTCACTAGCTAAATCAATCAGATGAACCTTCGTGTTGAGGCCATCTAAACAATCCTTGGCTATCCTTTTTGACCCGTATGGAAAAGAAGCAGTATACTTACATTCAGATTTACTTCTTTCCAATTAACTATAATAGATCTATGCTGTTAGGCGAGGGGCTATAGGGTAGCGATCAACCCTGTCCGAATGCAGGTACCAAAACAACTTAAAACGAGGGCTTTGAAGCTATCAAGTATGGCTCGACAGCCTGCAGGTTAGCCCAGATGTATGATTTCAAAATCAAGCAAGAAATAAAATGATGGATCGATGACAACCTGATGTTAGGCTGATTAGGCACCAATTGCACAATCAAAGCCAATCAGCCTTGGCTGGTGTGATGAGTGGCTGAAACTTGACAAAGCAAGGCGGAATTTTGATGGATTAGTCATCGATTTTTTTCACGGCTGGTTGGATCATGGGCTGAACGCGCGAATGCGCGTTCCAATAGCCTTGTTGGCGTTTCCTCGCCAAGGATGCGCTGTTATTTCTCCTCTTTGTCAACCCTCATCACTGACCCGCACAACATCGCATTGTCTCAACAGCAAGCAGCGGATGTGTTATATTGACCTAGGTGAAGAAAACTTTTGTTAATTTATAGACTCGTCTAACACGCCAAATTTAGAGAAGCTTGTAGACACTGGGACTCCGCAACTGGGAGCATGACATCATCAATCACAAGTACCACAAATTCACGCCTGGCTTCGGACACACCGCTGCCTGCACAATTGAAGATGAGCAATGGCAAATCGAATGGCCTCAGCGCTGGCTTTTATGTTTGTGTAGGTGTGGTTTGTCTAATGATCATAGTGCTTGCATTGGGTTTTTTTGTTTTCTTTTCCCGCTATCGGAAAGCTCGTCATAAGCGCTTTGACCATCTAGATATCGATGCTTCCACAATTGATGAAGAGGCAACGCCGTCAAGGAATACCAGCGTGCCAGCCTTGATTCTTCCACTAGCTTTATCAGCTGGAGTACAGGAAAGGACGTCAGTTATATCACCACCGACAGCAGTTCTTCGGGGCTGCACTGGGCCGGCTACGTCCATTCAGCAGCCGTCCGATATAGATTTAAGATCGGAGTTCAATGTTGACATCGAGTCAAAAAGGTCACCAGACACTCTCTCTGCAACCGATGAGCAAGAGACCGAGCAAAGTTCCGGATACAGCAATACTACAACCTCTGGCTCGGCCTCAGTCTCGTCAGGCGTCACCACCACACTCGAAGAACAAAAACGTCGAGCTGTGGATAAAATGATGAATGAGTTCAGGTCCATGCTAGCTCATGGTCCAATAATTGGGTTTAGCATCAGAGCTGGCGGCCGACACCCGCCCAGCCAGTCGGAAGCATCGTCTGGCCGCACCTCTGGAGAGACAAACTACAGCAGCAAAAGGCCAAGGGGCCAGAAAGAACAGGAAAATGATGTCGAGACTGACATTCGGTCGAGTGAAGCTAAAAAGCCTAAGCGGAGCCCTGTCGTATGCGGGTCCACCCCACCAAAACTGGCCTGTCCGTTTTTTCGCCATGATTCAGAAAAGCACCAAAAGCACAGATCATGTGCTGGTCCAGGATGGCCCTCGGTTCATCGAATCAAGTACGGTTGCCCGTAACAATGCAAAAGGTTACTAACTCCTGACAGGGAGCATATTTACCGATGTCATACATTGCCCATTCGGTGTCCAAGGTGTGGAGCAATATTTTGCTCAATTCCACAGCGCGACGCCCACCAAAGACTGGAGCAAAGTTGCCCTCTTCAATTAACTCCTCTACCTGAGGGCATAGACCAAGAACAAGAAGGACTGCTTCGGAAGAAGAAGAAACGCGGCACTGAAGAGGAGAAGTGGGTTGACATGTATCGAACACTATTTCCGCATGTAGAAAGTGCTTTGATCCCATCACCTTGTAGGCGCCCAATGGTTCGAGAAGATTTAATTTTTTAGAGACTGAGTCAAAATAGTTTACGATGCCCTTCAAGATGCACAACGCCAGCGCCAGGAAGAACTGAAAAAGTACGAGAGATTCCAACGTCAAGAGCTCGAGCGCCTGGTCAAAAAGAGGCTTGAAGAGACCGTAACAGAAATGGCTGCCCCCCTGGAAGATGAACTTCGACGGAAATTTGTCGAAATTGTCCGGATAGCGCAGTCTGAGGTATATCTATCCTATCGATCTGGAAGTACAAATGCAGAACCAAGGACGTCAGGTCGATCCCGCATGGATATTGATCCAGAAGAGGTAGTCTCTTCAGCAACACATGCACCTGCGACTTCAGACCGAGCTCCAATCATAGTGGGCGAGGGGTCTGGTTTGGACCGACAAAGCTCACTAGAACACGATGTATCTATGCCATCGAGGGAGGGGATGTGTGATGATGGGGTTCTTGACAACCTATCCGCAGCGTTTGAGAATGGTGAATCCAGCCACAGCCAGATAAACGACATCCAGGAAGCCATAGACGAAGGAGCAGATTACATTACGCAACTAAACTTGGACTGTGACGTCAGTTTCGAAAGTAGGAGCCAAAGCAATAGAGAATTTGTGAATGACTCGGATATTGATTGGTGGCTTCATGACAGCAGACAGAGATAAAGGCATGGGTAATTTCAGCCTTGTCACTTGTTTCCAGTGTCTAAGGTACCCTTTACTCGAATAGTTGTGGCGATAAGCTACTACGCAGGCTCAAGCGGGTAGTATTTTTAATTTTAGGGCTCAAGATCGGATTAAATACGAATGAGTGCTCGGCTTCGTGTAACGCATGGGTGCTATTTTGACGTTTGGGCCCGGTGGGTAGCTGCGCGTAATTTTCTCGCATGGGTATCCATGAGCATTTAGGATGAACTAATAAACCCTTAAAAAACGCGTTGGTGAACCACTTTTGCAATAATCTTCAAAATCGTCTATGTTGCCGGCTGTCGGTTGGCTATTGATTCAGAGTTTGACAGTGTGGTTGAAGGGCTTTTGAGACGTTTGCGCAAGGCCATTTTATGGGCGTTTTCTCATCAGCAGGTTCCCGAGCTTTGAACTGTTTGCCACCCTCATTTAAGCTACCGGTATCAGGGCAGGGAAGACGGGTTTTAGAGTGACAAGGCTTATTACGAGCCGTCCAACAGCCGCTTTGGGCTGCTTATTAAACAACAGCCCCACGAAGCTTAATTCCAACTAGACCAAGGAAAGCGGGGTCTCACCCTGGATTTAGAACGAGCTCAAGGCTCGAGAGCAAGGGTTATGGCCACCATGGCAGGGGAATGAGGCCTATATAGTTTGACTTCTCCACTTGCTCAGTGGAAATGTGCTGACTGCCGAAGGCATCTTCTTCTTGAAGTAATCCAGAATATGCCGGCCCAGAAGACAGGTGGCAATGAAGAGCCTCCATCATCAATGGAGACGTTGATCGAGAATGAACAGAAAGACGGGCCTGGATCCTCACACAAAGGCGGCGAGAGTGAAGCCATCTTATCAAAATGGGGACGCGGCTGGAAAAGAACCTCTGTTATAATATCATTTTACGTCTTGGGTATTTACTACCTCATCAACTTCGTGGAATTCATCACGTGAGCTAACATTGCGTTCTGTATTCAGCACTGACGACCGCCTTGTCTCATATGGCAATGTTTTTAACTCTTGACGGAAGACAAACAGAAGAGGACGGCATACCTAGCCAGACATTCGTGACCGCCATATCGACACTGTTGGTCAACATTTTCGCTGGAAGCTTAGGCATATCACTAGGTGTGGCCTCCACCCAGTATGCTTGGCACTTGTTCAGAACACGACCAATGACTGTTGGAACGATTGATGATATCCTGAGCATAAGGAAAGATCCTTTATTACTCTTCACCGTGTCCACGTGGGCAGCAGCTCCCATTGCCTGTCTGCCGGCCGTAATAATTATGCTCTTGGCGGTCGCCAAGGCGTTTCCACCAGGTGCCATTACAATTGTGTCTGGCGAGTTTGTCAACCAAACAAGACTTCCTGTTCCAACTTTTATGGCCAACTATACTGGTAATGGCGACAAGTCTTACGACACAATCTGTTCAAGCAGTTATCTTGAGTCGTTGTGGACTTGCGCGTATGTCTGCTGATGTCCCCCGTGCTCTGCGTTGAGCTAACCAACAACTAGAACCATCAATCCGGCTGTGAAACGGCTCGCCTATGCCACACTTACCACGGGAGAAGTCCTGTATTACCCATCAGCATGTGGATCTAACTGTACTTATGATATAACCTTTGAAGGGCCCCGACTGCAATGTGTCAAGAAGTCAGGCATCCTCACGCAGTCGCCAATTATCCAAAATGTATATTACAGATACTATGCTGCTGGCATTCAAGGATACACCTTCCATCAAAGAGTGCCCGGGTCAGTTGTCAACGGCACAGTGTCGTACCCAAGCTTCTTTTTCAACGTATCGTCACCTCTCGGTTGGACAACAGGAGCCCTTGTGGTGAACCGAACCTACCTGGAATGTCAACCGCAGATTGTCACCTACAATCTGCATGTAAGCTTTACGGACGGGGATCGTGATCTACGTCTCTCCAAGAATGATGATGCCCGAAACTTATCCAGTCTTTTTGTTCCATCTGTTCAACCTCAAACAAATGGTTCGGCTAATTGGTCAATCGACCAACTGAATACTCTCAAAGCCACCAATGTGTATGCAATCATCTCTTCTCTGTTGGAACCCTTGAGTGGAGTATTTCCAATGCAGGTGGATGTGATTAATGGTACACGCGTGGTTGAAAATGGGACCACCATTACCAAGCTGAATTACAATGATACCATCACTCTTACCAACGGTACAACCATTGCGTATACTTCTGGTGCCAGTAAAAGGTTTCATTTCGATGACGATCTATCACTAGGTAAGAAAAGGGTTTGCAATATTCGTTTGGTCCTCGTCATGTACCAGTTTCTAGTTGGCTAATCTCGAGACAGTGGCTTTGGATGGGACCGTGGTTGATAAGACGTATCTCAATAAGAACCGAGACAATGTCGAGGCGACTGCAGAGCCTGAAATAGAGGTTTCAGCCGAACTCCTCAACATAGAACTCGAACATTTGACACTGTCAATTATTTTTGCCCTTCCTTTTTGGAACACGACTGCGTTGGCCACGCAATCAACTGACCTTAGATTCTATTCTTTTTCACACCGAGTCTACCTATTCGCACCCTACGCGGTATCGCTGGCGGCTTCCCTGCCGTTTTTGGTGTTGGGCATACTGGCGCTCCGTTGAAACGGCGTGCCTGCAATGGACGGGGGGTGGTTACAAATTCTCATGACGACGACGGCCAGTCAGAGATTGACCACTGCCGCAGCTGGGGGCTGCCTCGGTGGACGAGATAATGTGCCCAACGAACTGAGTAGCATGCAAGTCATGTTTGGCGAATTTATCCAGGCTGATCAACATGGGCCAGAAGCAAAAGGCGACGGAGAGGTAAGACGAGCAGGTTTTGGTTTGGTGGACGAAGTTGTTCCACTGGATAAGCGAGCAAAATATGGATGGGTGCATCAGTGAGGTTGCAGCGCCATGTTTCTTTTTTAAAATAGTTTGTGTTTCATGATAATGACAAAGAAAATCAAAGGTGTAATTCGGCTGGCGTCTAATTTGTTCCAGGAAGTAAAGATTTATGTCATGAATTGACGACAAGAAATGTCAAGGACTCATGGTTCCCTCTCCACGTAGGCTCAAATCTGGGAGTCATGCCGTGTTTTCTGATCTACCCAGGTTAGGTAACGAATTATCTGCAATTAAGTGGATAAACAGAGGACAAGGAAGCTTGTCAGGCGTGCAGGTATGAAGCCTTACTAGCAAAGTACAGAGGCAATGCACTGGCGATTGATGTTCGATTTGAAGGTGATAATTTTCTTTTCTTCCCACCCTTTTTTTTCTCAGTATTTACTCAGCTGTACACCTATACTAGTCAAATCATTTCAGGCCTATAATGATGCAGAAATGACATCCCAGAGCATTTCGCGTCTGTTGAGCCACGTGCAGATGCTCATTCACTGCGACTGCATTTTGGGCTGCGTGATCTTTTTCTGTCCGCGCCCGTGTCGTTTGAATTAAAAACAAAAAGAATTCAGGTAAAGTCAGCATTATTTTCTAGACAGAAACTTGAGATAGCTTCCGTCACCCCCTTGCCTAGAAGACGTGATGGGCAGCACCTATCTATGTGGCTTGCTCATGAGTGGCGTTTATTTCCATTTTGCAGGGCGTTGATGCGTGTGGCGCCTCAGCTGAATCATGCTGTCGATCTAGATCTAGAAATTTCGCTTATTTGAAGACATGATGCGGCAAGGAGCGCTAAGGGCTTGTAAATCGGCTTCTTTGTCCGGAAATCTCCCTCAAATCCCTTTCCTCGTCAACGACCTGAGCGGGACTCTGCATTCTTTGGACAAATCAGACATGACAAATCAACCGGCAGCATTGCTTCCAACCCCCCAAACCCATCTGTACGCCCAACACCGCCCTTTCTCTCTCCCGATACTGAGCCTCAACTGGTGCTGAAGTTCTCAAAGAATGTCCGACATCTTCTGAGGTTGCTGATTGCCTGACTTTGATGAATGCAAAGCCGTAGGCTGCGCACCATAATCCACTGGACCTTTCCCAGATTATAAGACTGAAGGCACTGTGCACTACGCCTTTTTCGGACCTTAGTCCAATGGGATGCTATGAGGGTGCCCAGCCACGTATCCCACCGTGGCTCCCTCGCATCCAGCAGCAAAGGTTGGCCTATCACGGCAAGAACTTGTCTGTAGCTGCTGTTGCTTTGGTGTAGGTTTTCTTGGTTTAATGCAGCTCTAGCTATGGTTCTGCGTGAAGAATCCACATGATGGTGTTTTATAAGCCAGATGCGTGGCACCGTATGCCGGGACTGAGACTCAAGGGTCTTCTTCGGGACTGCTGTCTTGTGCATTTAACCCAGAGAAATAATAACTGAAAAATGATATACCAAGATATTGCCACGATATGAGACTCACGGTTGCACTTTTAACCACCACCCAAGCACCAGCCGCCACCCACCATGAGCCAGCACCAATCAACATTCACCACAAAACCATATCCACCAACAACCAACGCTCACCTCACTGCCAATCAACGTTAACAATCAACATCACTAACCAACATCACCAATCCCACCCCCCTCTTGTTGTATGGACCAGCCCCCACAATAGGGCAGGCCTGCGTTCGGGCCCAACTGAGCATATAAGTTTAGAAAGGCGCACTTGTTTTCAGTTGATCCCATTTCAAACCCCAACCCCCCCTTCTTAAAAGCACGCAAGAGCATCTTGCTTTGAACGACAAGTATGGTGTCCAGACCGATTGGCATGGTAGACGTGGACCTCACCGCCACGAAAGACGGGGCCACGTACCAGTCCCTCTCTCAAACACGGAGCCCTTCACCAACGCCGCCTGGATGTGTCATTCGTTCTGACGACTCTAGGTTCTGGGCTGTGTTCAAAGCATGGTATTTGCCCGTACTTCATCTCATGGCTTCCATCATCGTGGCAGCTGGAATCATTAAAATCGACGGCTTCAAATTCCGAATCGGCTCTGGATCATCCATATTTAAGCTGTATACTCCCCTCTACCAGGCACAAGTGACGGGTCTTGTTTCTTTGGCTTTGGTCATGATTCGTCTCGTTGCGGTTTGTTGCTCAACATTGCTCGCCTGGCGCATAGTCTTTATTCTTCTTGAAAAGCGAGGGCTATTTCTGGCGGAAATTACTTGGCTTATAGACTGGCAAATCCCAATCTTGCCCAGTATTAGGTCCAAGGGCTCAATGGCTTGGTCAATTTGGGCGACAATGACTATCTTGCTATTATGGCCACATATCTTTGCCGCACCACTCGCATCTTCCGCCCTATCATGGATCCCCGGAACAGAGGTGCAGTCGGATTACCAACCCACCTATATCGTCTCTACTGGAGAAAATATTGATTGGTGGATAGTTGACTATGAAGTGGTCCAAGTGGCGATGATTGTAGGTGCAGCGACAAATACCGCAAAAGACCCTACATACGTGTTGAATTCAGCACGGTTACCGCTGCGAAGGTACTTCACATCGCCTGAAAAGATTGCGGATGGCAGCATCATAGACTTGACGGTACCTTATTTCGCTGTGGATCTTCGTTGGATCGACCCCACTCGCGATGATTCGCCAGCAAAGACAAACAATTATTCTGGCATCAACGGCTGGTTTTACCCAAACCACGATGGTACCACAGAAATATTTGATGACGAGAAATGGAATGTGACTAAGGCCGTTACTGATTCCCAAAAAGGACCCACAACGATCAAGGGAACGAGAGTTGTTGCTGTCAAAGTAGGCAGCTTTCAGGCGGATACGGAGCTTTATGACGGCACTCGAGTTACTGAGGACACATTGTGCCCGAATGTGTCAGGTCATTTTGGAAAGCTCCCTGACGTTGGTCAACACCAAAGCCATCTTGCTCACGGTGATGTTTTTGCGGGAATGAATTGCTACGTATACGCTGAGGCCACAATCACTGCAGGCCAATATTTTGCCAAAGGTTGCAATGTGACGTCTCCGTCGATAACACCAGAGCACTACGCGGATTGCTCTGTAGAGCGCGACGATGGCGCAGTTGAAGAGGACTGGTTTGCAAAGATGACATTGAGATTTCTGACCGAAGTACTCATGTATTCCGTGGCATTGAATTATACGCAGCCATGGCTCAGTCACGATTTGGAGGAATACGTAACCGCCATGTTGACCTTGGGATACCACGCGGCATGGAGCGGGCTCGTAAACAGAATGAGCCTGGATCTAGAGACTGCACAATATCTACCATCGACAGAGATTGTATCACTCTCGGTTGATAGGAAAAAGGTCTACATTTGGCTGGGCATGAACTTGACCCTCTTTGTTGCGGCAATTCTCACTCACATGGCACAGACTCTCAGTACGGTCAAGACGATCCGCAATACGACTCTTGCCGTGCTGACAGTTGACTTGACAGGAGTTGCCCACAGCAGCCGCGCCGACGGGCTTTGCAGTGCCGTGACACTTAGCAGTAGGGACTCGAAGCTTCCTCGACTCAAGTGGAAAGGTGCAATGGCGAGGGAAAGGAGCCAGGAGCGGTTTGTGGACTCGGCAGCTTGCACTCGAAGGGTGGTGTTTGTGGATGATGAAGATGAGAAATAGCTCAGCCTTGTAGAATACAGTAGTATGGATGATATGTTTCGCCAGTTAGCCGGAACTACGCGTGCTAGGCGCCGAGGCCCCCAGAACATAAAGTTTTAGGTAGTTGATTTGGACTTTAACAATGACCTGAGTTTTACCAAGATACTCTGACTTATCCCGGGTCCTGGATGCTTTTACCAGAGCCAAGAAACAAGATGGAGCTGATTCTAGCCGTCACCTGTCCAATGGAACAAAAGAAAGGTACTCAGTCACGCCAAAATTATGAACTCCGCCTTACTTCTCAAACTTTTCTGCTCGCTCGGAGAGGGCCAACTGCTGAAGGACTCATCTTGGTTGGACAGGACTAATGAAACCATGACGCACATTTCAATCCCCGCCCAACATGGGGTTTCCAGGATTGCAAATATGCACTGCAATGTTGCCTTCGCGATCCATCCTCAAATATCGAGTGCGTCGGCATTCATTGTCAGGTTTATAGATAGGAACAAGGGCCTTTACAGGTTGCTCTCTATTGCAGATTGATGATCAGTGTAGCTAACATGAAAGACTATGCCGGCAACCTTGGCGCAGCGATCACCGCGGCAAGTATTGACTGTTCGACGTCATCAAATAGCAAGACAAGCCTTGCTTTGTTCATGGTAGTCTGATCTTAAAAAAAAAAAAAAACCTCAAATTTGTATGAATGCGTCATGCGGGAAAAGCCGTCAACTAACCTGATCTCACGGCACATTTCCACCTCATCGGATTCAGGGGGCAAACCTAGAGTAGAGTGTGAAAGTCTGGAGCTCTAAACATTCAAGCTTGTGGCTTTAGTTTAACGCCACAAACCAGGGGAAGTTTCGCTAAGAGACGTCCTAAATCAACCAGACGCATGTGAGATGGCTAGCCCGACAAAAGATGGTGATGGCCTTAGAGAGAGTAAATCAACCAGCTTGGACCTGCAAGGGAGTAATGCAGTGGGTTACTTTTTTGCCAAGAAAGTTCAACGTCTACTACAAATATCGACTTGTTCAAAGATATGGCATGTACAAATTAGCAGTTTGGTTGCGCAATCTCCCAAGTTTCCCAAAATCCTCAGCCGCACCCCGCGTGGCGTTTGTGCTAAACTAGGCGCGTTGCGCCAACCTAAATCCTTCCTTCTCATTCATAAATATCAATGAAATGCCCAGTTCAGATATCTGGCCAATTCTGTCTTTGATTCATTTCATGTTGAAACCAATCATTTCAACCAATATCTTCACCATGCTCATTGTATGCACCGCTCGAACAATTGCCCTAGCAACTTTGCTATGTGGTGCTGCAGCAGGAAGATGCAACCTATCTCCGAGTTCCTTTTCCACCTCCGTCATAGAGACGTCGTCGACGCAGCACACAACCACCTCGGCCACGGATTCTATCACCACTTCATCTACAGTCGCGGGATCAACTACAACCTCTTCTCAACCACAATGCCTGCCGGATGGTGCCCCATGTGACCTGAGCCACCCAGAAGCTTGTTGCGGAAGAATCTGCCTGGTCGATGGTTATTGCATTACCGTTTAATACCAATGGATACCTTTCAGGGGCAACTAGCCGGAAGCTTACATCTTCTCCCTGTTCACAATTATATCTATGCATAGAAAGGGTTACACTTTGCGTTGCGCTTGCATAATAAAGCCTTATTATCCAACGTATGACGATCGAATGCGAATGAATATTTGATAAGCCTGTCACTAAGAGTTCTTGCACACCGGTACAAAGCTCGGTGTCGTAACTTGGGGAGAACCAGAGTCCGGCTTGAGATAAGAGGCCAGTTACCCTGCACTATTAATTGGTGCAGAGGCTAGATGGTTCTGCCCGCTCCAATTAATAAGCGTGATCAATATTTCGTCTTAGCATGTGATAAAGCGCCTTAGTCTACCACAGCATTGCGCAAAAGGGAAAGAATACTTTCGATCCGTTTACATCATCGCGCACTTCCTGTTTACCATGTGAATCAGTGCGTTCCTCGCAGTGTACTCGTGTTCGATGATGAGGGGTTCCGAATGTGGAGCTTACGGAGGTTCTGGGAAGCTTCGCTGGCGTACTCATTGGGTTTACCCTGGCGTCCCCCTTTGAAGCATCAGATGTAAATTTACGCCATTACTATGGTTTCGAAGAGTGCTGGGGATTAGCGATCTTTGGGATCCAATGAGCGGCGTACCAGTGGTGTAGGCAATGATGGATAGAAATAATGGCTGGAAGCATTCATTCAACTGACAAGTAATACATGTACCCTATCTATTCCACTTCTTTAATTCCAAATACCTCGCAGGAATATAAATAATGGTAGTGACCACTGCTCCAAGCATCCAATTGATATCAGTGCCTGTCGGTGATCCGCCAATGGCCTCGGCAATTGGGCCAACCCACCATACCTGACTCATACAAAGAATGGAGATAAGAGTGCCCAAGATGAAAGAAACGGATGCAGCAACACCAACAGGAAGTTGATCTTTCTTGTTCCATGATTCCAAGTCATAGGCAAAGCCTCGTCTCCAAACATGCTCTTCCAAAAGCATGATGAGGGTCAGAGGGACAAGGTAGTAGGCGCACATGTTCAAAAAGTTGGTCATGACACTCTCCAGGTGGTCACGCCCAGCCACAGCACACACCAGGAACACAGCGCCTCCGAGCAGTGACCAAACCAATCGCGGAACGCGTATAGCCTTTTGGGTCACCATCTGAGCTGTGAGGCCGATGGAATAGATTTCAATCACGACCACGGCAACGGCGGAAAACGACAACATGACCTCGACAAACTTGCCCAGTCCATGGATGGCTGAGCCTCGGTTGGAGAAGACTTCACCAATCAGACCTCCGATTCCACCAGCATCGTAGGCGTTACCAAACCGTGCATCAGGATTCAAGATTAGTGTTCCCACAGCGGCACCAAGCAGCTCGATGAAGAACTGGCTGGCGAATAGTCCACCGAAAGCACAGCCAAACACGGCCCAGCAGCTCGTCGTCTCCGGCATGTAGACGGTGTAGTCGGCCGCAATGGGGGCCCAGGCCACTTCAAAGCCGATGATGACGGTGCTGAATGAGAGAACTGAAGCTGTCTCGACTGGGCCCATGCCCATTGGTACGTTGATGAAGTCCTGGGCGCCAAAGCCGGCGAGGAGGATAAGGCATATAAGCATAATGATCCATGCATACTTTTCATACGCGTGAATGTATTTATAGCCGAGAATACCAATTATGATGGACATTACACCAATAATCACGACGCAAACGGCGGATGGCAGCTTGCCTCCGCCCACGTTGTAAAGAATGTTGGCCCCGGAGATATCATTGACGATGGCCCAGCCAATCTGAGTGATGATGTTAATAACAGCCAAGGCCTTGGACGGCCACCATCCAAAAGAGTATCGCGGCACCGTCATGGTGCGAAGGCCTGTGCGATGTCCGTACAGCGCAATCAGGGCTGGAATAATGGCGCCAATGATGTTGAAAAAGAGCAGGCAGAGGAAGGAGTCCCACCATCCCAGACCGAAAGCAGCCGGGCCGAGATATCCCAGCGCCAGCGTTGCCGTGCAGCAGTTGGCGCTGAAGAAGACGTTGAATAGAGACCATGGGCTTTGCTTTGTGCGCCATTCTTCCGGGATGCGCTCAATTCCTGACTCTTCTGCGCCAATCTTGTGGATCCATCGGCGGGACAGCGCGAGGAAGGAATTGTCCTTTGTGACCTGTCCTACTTGTCCTTCTGCATCAAAGCCCGAGTCATCATTGTTGCTGATGGACTTAGACTCATCGCCTAACACCTTTTGCTCGTGAGAAATTGATGAGCTTTTAGTTGGTTCGTCATCCTCATGCAGCGGCGCGGGTGGGACGGCCATTATCGCTTATGACAGCAGCACCCAAGCATCAGCTGGCTACCAAACAAAATAAAAATCGGGAAAATACCAAAATTGCGATATTTACTAATGAGCGGTGTATGCACAGAGCGCAGGTGGCTATTTGTTTTAAATGATCGGCCAACCCGACAAGAGATAAGCACACGGCGAGTCGCTGAAACATACTGATACGACCCTGGATGAATCTGGGACCGTGCTTCAGTACGAATCCAGGATATATTGCCACTGATCTTGTCTTGTCTTATCTTTGGGCGCAAATGGGTCTCGCTCCATGATGTTATTGGCCGGCCATATCTACGATGGCCTTAAACAGCTCACTGGTACCACCCATCTTATCGCCAATCTATGCTCTCGATTTTACTAGTCGAAATCCATATCGGGTTGACCGATCAAGTGCGCCCAGACAGAGGTTTTTCTTGCTCTTCAGCGATGTGATGATGGCTGCGTTTCTCTTGATACATAATCTAGACGATGACCTGAGAGGCTTTAAGTGGTTTTAAATGGTATTCGTCTCCGAAAGTGTAGTCTGTAGGCGAGGCAATGGCAGAAGCAATTGCATAGCTCAACTGCTGACGACTTAATACCAATCAATGTAGGCTGCACAGCTCATGAGGCGAGTAACATGTGTATACACAGTTGAAATACGAAAAATGTTACCACACCTTCTCCAGGAAAGTAAGCAGGAAATTAAACGCTTTTTCGCCAACCTTGGCGCACACCCACAACGCTCCTTAGCCTGTCTTGGCATCTGATCTGGTGGCGCGCGTGCAGTGGAGGCGCAATTGATTGGGTTGCATCATTTCCGGCTTGGCAACATGTCTCACAAATTTAGTTGTTGGCTTCCGCTACCCTGTACTTTTTGTTTGTCCGTCCTCAACCACAACGCAGTCCCCTTTGCTTCCTTTTCTTGCCAATGACTTGTGCTATGACGCAATGGCCCGACTCTCGATGCTTCTTACATAAGCATGTGAGATTTTAGTGGCTGTTTCGCCCGTTTAGGCTTAGACTGGTATTAGCTCGTCTATTGTCGTGTTCTGATGCGAAATCTTGTTTCATCTTTGCCAACTACTGACATCGCGAATCAAAATGACTACGACAAGCCAACCTTCAAAGGTCGAGGATGAATTCTTGTTTCCTGAAACCCAGGTCTCGTGCTTTTCGGGCATGCCACCCGTCGAGATCAAGGTCTCGACACCCACGCCACGCACACCTAGCGACGCGGGCCTCTCTAGCCGCGACGAAGACACGGGCAAGGAGGTGGTTCCACCAGACAACATAACAGAGGAAAAAGAAGTGTGTGGACCCAGTGATGCCTCTGATGAGAAACAAGTGTACGTGGAGAGTGAGAAGGTAGTCAATACCACTCCTCCGTTCACTGATGCAGCTGAGAAAGAGGTCTATGGCAATGGAACCTGGGGCGATGGGGGTGGAAAAGTATTCGTGCCAAACGCAGAAGATCGCTTCACCCAAACTCAGCTCCAAGACATGAGCGAGAAGCAGATCCATGCTCCTGGTGGCGGGCAGGTCGATGACGCGGATTCAAGCCCACAGCTCAGCGCCCAGCAGTCAACAGAGACTGCAGGTAGCGAGGGGAAAGGCCGGTCTTCATCGGTTCAGCGCCGGCTAGAAAATGTGATTCAAGCCGTTGATAAGCGCAAGAAGGCTTGGACAGCCTTGGGCTTGGAATCCAACACGCGCCTTCGTGAGGGACTTGCCGAATTTGAGAGCCGAGTCGCGGACAGTAGCGTTACTATTCAGCAAGGAGCAAATGAACGATACAGGCGCCTCGACAAAGGTCTAATCGGCCATATACTCGGCGTTGAACAGGGAACAAGCGCACGAGGCGGACACATGGAACAACGTATCAACGGCCCTGCACCTCGTGGTCCGATACACCTCATCGACCGAGTAGCCAACATCAAGCAGGGCGTCAACAATCTGAAGATGCTGGGCTCCATGATGCATGATTCCGAGAGTGATCGAAAGAAAGCTACATGATGTCACTTCCAAATATGTGCGATCAAGTCAGGTTACGAACAGATGTGGGCGTGTTGGATAATCAGATTTTGTTTGGGGCTGTGTTTTGTCGGAATATTTGGGTTGATTTTGGCTACCACGTTTTTGCAAAGACTATATACAACTCTGGTGCGCATTTGCACTAGAGAAAAATCAAGCGGCGGAGTCTGTCGAATCTCTAGCCAACAACAGTACCAGATTCAAGCTCAAACTTTGTGCCAAGTGTAAGACTATACTATCAAGGTCCGCAAGAGCATGTGTCTCATGGAAGCGCCAAAAATAAAATCTTTGAATTGCTGCGGTGGTTGCCTGTAACAAAGTTTTCAGACGGCAGAACCATCAGCGTGGTAAAAGCTCTGCACGAGGATCGGTGATAGCATCGGATAACTACCTCCACAAAACATAAAAGCTCTGGCATATCCTGATCTAACTTCCCATCATCTTCATCCTATTTTCATTTCAAACCTCACCTTCAAGACCAACCTTTTACCCAATTATTCATCAATACTGACACGAAAATGCCTCAGGGTCCCAAAACAGCTCGCACTCGCGGCCCTCGGAGGGGTGATTCTGATATCAGCTGTTTACGGGATGCAGTGACTCGGGCCCTGGAAGACAGCTCCAGCAAAGATGTTTTTGCCATTGGTGGCAAACTCGATCCTGTGGACCCATCTCAACATGCAACTCCAGGGAAAAGTCCGCTGGTTATCCGATGGGAGTCAGGCGATAAGCATCGGAAGCTGATACTGCTTACCGAGACAGAGGAGACGCTAAATTCCTTTTCTGAGCTTTTGCATGATTGTGAGCCGGCAGAATTCGGTCTGGGTGGCGAGAATGTTTACGACGAAGAGTACCGCAAGGCTGGAAAGTTGGATGAAGCGAATTTCTGCACAAGCTTCAATCCTTATGAGCACGGCATCATTGACACGGTTCTCCAATCGCTAGGTTACATTGACGACAGAAATAATAACAATTCTGGAATCCGAGCGGAACTTTACACCATCAATGTGAGCTTTTGCGCAAAGAATTCATATTTTATGTTCTATCTCATAAATGTGGACGTCTTTTATGCTTCTATGAAAGCAAGTGGCATTTACATATTTATGTTTATACCTTGTGTCGAATGGGTATAAGGCACCATTACACTACGCACTGTCGAAGTGTCACTTCACTTTTGCCTTAGCCGTCAATGTGACACTTTGTCTTCTTTTAGTGAAAATAGAACCCTAATAAGTCTTTCTACTAGGTTTGAATATTTATACTAGCCAGTCAAACTTTTCAATTCAAATAACTATCCTAAAACCATTCATCACCTTTAATATCATTCCAATCGCTTGAAAGCTTTATTCCTTCTGCAGAATAAACACCTTCCCCAGTTGTATAACGTGCAACTCTGTATTTCAAAAGGTTCTTCTGACTTTGCGTTTTACTAGACAAATCAATTATTTCATCATATGTTACTTTGCAATCAAAGAGCCATTGTTGCATTTTCCGTTCCGAGTCTACCAGGAAACGCTGCATAAACTCCACATAAGCTGCTAACCATGAGGCTTTCGTGCCGTCACCTACATATGCGGCTAGGTTTGTAGGAGGGAATTTCTTACCGAGCTCGTCATCTTCATCAAGGTTTTTCCTATACAGTGCATGTTAGTAGCCTAGACGCAAAGTGAAAGGACTATACTTGATTCGTACAAGATAGCGAGAATTCTCTGGTGTACCTCATTGAAAGCTGTAAATACTTCCGGCATATTCATGTACTTGAATACCATAGCCACTAAGATCATCTGCTTCTGCACCTGCTCGTAGGTCTGCGACGTCTTGCACTTAGGAACCTTTTCGCCGTTGCTAGACCTCGCGTAGTAGCCGGCCAAGACTCTGTTCTTCATTCCATTGATTTCTTTGCGAAGCAGAAAGAACTCTCGATTTCTTGTTTTGTCGACTGGACAGTGTGATCCATCACAAGATACAGCTTTCCCTAGTTGCTCCGCAGCACTCTCTGTATGAAAGTGAATGGACGTTGCATACTTGTTGTTGAATACCTTTTGCACCCGATCGCACGACTCGACGGGCTTTGTCTCAAGGCGATCTAAGCTCTCGTCAAATGCTTGCTGTCCGCCGATGAGGAAGTAAAGAAAGCGCTTGATAATGTGCTTCTCGAATACATGCTCCGCTGTGATAATGTGAGTGACTTAGTACCCAAGTATTCTTATAGGGATCAACAAACTGTGATACTCATGGCGCGGATCCTTGTTTACCGGTCCAACAAGTCGAGGATTGTCGCAGTTGTGGTTCCCAGAGACCGATTCGTCCATGTCGTACCACTTTTGAACATCTTGGTCCTGTTCTGCTATGCTAGAACTTGGGTAATCAGGCAAGGTATATGGAATATAGCAACCGCCGACGGATTGGTGTATTTCGATGTTTCGCGTTGATAGATGACGAGAAGTTGTACAGGGGCTGTCGCAGTTCTCCTTGCACCAATCACTGTTGGGAACATTGTGAGTAAAAACACAGCAGTCATGAGCGCAGCTTAGCCCCGTCATAGGAGGCATCAAATAATCCGTAAGAGAATTGCCATCTCGAGTATGGTGGGCATCTGGCTCGTTGAGAGGGCGCGCTCCGGCCTTATAGAATTGGTACACATGGTTACCATTCCACCAGCCAATCTTTGCCTTGTTCTTGATACACTTCCTAATAATTATATCAGTACTATCCCAGCATTGTTGGTATATCTTCTCCCAATCAGGGCCGTTATGCGGCCATGTATCACGGCTGACAAAAAGCTCCGTCGTAGCAGACACAGCGACAGAAATCTCGCACATGCCGTTTTCATTATATACCGCCACACTACTTTTGTCAATTGTACTAGGGATTGCACAGGAACCATCACATACTACTGAGCGTAGTATATAAAGGATGTCGTTTGTACTGTGATCAAATCCATCAACCAAGCGAATGCCATTGCCTTTGCGAGTCCACCGGGATAAGTCATCCCTAACGCTTTTGTTCGCGTCATAGCAGGATGGCTCATCTATCGGGTTGGCAGGCTGTGTCTCCGATATCGCACTTGTCAGCGGGATTTTACCAATCGTTGCTGTTTGCAGAGGATGATCTCTATCTATTTGCTCCCATAGAGCAGTATCAATGCTCGGTAGGACGGGATTGCCATTGTCCCCAAAAGGTTCAGTTGCGCTAGCATCCAGAATGCCAAAGTCGGCACAGCTGGCGCAAATCTCACACGTGGTGGGTGCTGCGGAATCCGTAGATGTCGCGGAATCTGCAGATGACTGCTTGGGTCTCGAGTCTGAACTGGAAACTTTACCATCATTTCCTATCGTAAGTGCGGGATAGCCCGCTGGAGGTGGAATAGGTGCTCCGGCAGCACTTCCGGCAGCAGGGATCATAATAATACCGAGACTAGGACCAATGAACCAAATGGGGAGTATGGTGGCGTAGTCATTTATGGAGGTTGTGGTCTCAGAGTTTGTCGTAAGTCCATCTATAGTTTTTGTAACTGTTGAAAACATTGTAGCAGATGGTTTAGGGGCACTTGTAATCTCTGGAGCCTGGGGCCCTCCCTCATCTGTGAAGAATAGCCCGTTATGGGGGTAGGCGCTATTCCAAATCGAGTATGTTTGGCCGTCTAAGCTCCAGGAACCGCCCCAAAAGTTCGCGTTTTTAATACATTGATTAATTATATTATTGAAAGCCTCTTGATAATAAGTCAATAGCTTCGTCTGGTCTGATCTTGTCACGGAGTAGAACATCGCTAAAATCTCTTGTTAGATGCTAAACTTTTTATACCGACTAAGCTCTCCTCTCATCTCTAGCACTTATATCCATGATTGAAGGTATTTGTCAATTTCTCGTCGTCGCCAACTCTCCAGGTGCCTGCACAGATATTTCCAAGTTGCGAGTTAGACGTCAAAGCTTGAGCAATTTGTTCGCCACTCGGCGCGCTACCTTGGCGCCCTTGATTCAGCAGGCAATCCGCGGCAAAAGAGAAGCTTCCAAATGCTAAGATACTGAATGCGAAGCGAAATATGCTCAGTAGATGCATGTTGAATGTCGACTAAAGGGATCCAATAATGTGAAAGGGTGACAGAAGGAATATGAAAAATGGTGATAAATTTTCATTCAAGACTTAGGTGAGCGGAAAACAATCTTTTGAGTTATCAAATTGATCGTATTCATAAAGAGATAGATAAAATGAATAAATTAAGTTTATTTGTTTTTATGTCAGTCTGGGAATGGGCAGTGCTTATGCTGAAATCTTGTGGCGGGGGGCTATGGTCTAAGAAACGGAAATGTGAGCAATACGTAAGTGGCGGTTTCAAGTAGGCAGGATTGGATATTTGCAGGAAATGCACCTCTCACTCTCCAATAGACAGCAGCCACGTAAGTCAGTGCTGTCATTTGATCGAGTCGGCTGACCTGAATAAAAAGACTTGATTGGAGCGGCTATCTAGAATGGTACAGTTTTCTTGTACCGGTACTAACACCTCAAAAGAATCTACTCGGCGCCTTCTGGCAAGTTTCGATCCCACGTAGACGCGCCCCGCTCTACAGACCAGATGGGATCATTGGTGGTCTGTCTCCCTTGTGAACACAAAGGTAAGCATGCGCCAGACTCCCGAATCGGAGCATATCGACTTCTAACTTTGCTCAGGGGGCGACATGCTGGCCGAGACATTGTTTTTGATTGGAGCGTCCTGGGCTCGTCCCAGATCCAGTGGGCTGCCTTCTTCTCAGACTGCGAGCACGAAGTCCTGGAAGTCACCCGCGGTCACAGGCTGACTGACGTACGACTTGTTCTGGACTGGACATGGCCCCTGCATGATGGCCCATAAGCTCGACACCATGAACCAAGAGTCTCTTCACTTTTTTGAAGCTCTGCAAAAGTTCATCAAGCACCCCGAGCTTTCCGGTAAAGGTTGGACATCCACCCATGATTCACGTCTGTAATCCGTCGCTGACCTTGCTAGGTGGAAGATCGGGTTTTACGTGCACCCATGCTTACCCCCACAGCGCAAAATCATCCATTGCCAACTTGGAACACACTCTCAAAGGCCTTGACATGATGGTATTCCAAGCCCTAAAGCGATTGGTCCCTGAAGTTCGCGTTGTGGCAGTCGTTGATGAAAACAACGTCTTGAAACAGGGCATGAGCTCTGCGGGGGTTTCAGATGGCTTGATTGAGCAGGTGATTTGGGACAACAGCTCCGAGAGGTCGATTTCGCTCGATGACTTGAAAAGCGGCCAAGGAAAGGTCTACTTTCCCTCTCAAAAGATCACCTGGCTCAATCACAGCCCTGGGTCGCGTGCACACAGAGAGCTGGCAGTTGCTTTTATGCAGGTCCGTTCCCATATTTTGTCTCCCTTTTGCGCCGCTGGAGAACCTGACTGCTGACTTGTGTCATAGTACGGTAACTGGGCTGCTATTGACACGTACTATTCCTCGGCTGTCATCATGGCTGAACTGAAGAAGGGAGATGGGGAGAAGGATGGCAAATGAAGCGATCGGAATTGAGGGTAAACTTGTTGCTTTTGATCTTTCTGATTGGTAGAGACAGAATGGAAAGGATGTTTGGGATGCTACGGAAATGAGCTTAGGATTGGAATTTGAAAAAGTAATGAGTATTTCCTTTCAAGTCATGCGCAATACATGGCAGTCCCTTTGAAATCACGCAGCTATGTTATTTCACGGTCGGCCACCCGCCTTCCACCTGCAGAATTGGCGAGAGGTTCAATCGCTACACAGCATATAATTCCCAGGTACATTAAAAGAAGAACTTGACCGGCAAATTTGAGCCAAAGGTGGAGAAGTGGTGCGGGCGAACATCGCCATCTAGAACAGTCACCCATCCATCGCGACTACTTTTGTATCGGTGTTTGATGTAAAGGCCGTTCAATTTGGAACAACGTGATTAATCAATCGGTTCAATTTCAGCTTCATAACCTGTGACTGCTTTCGCAACATGAACAGCTGCTTTCTTTGGGGCTAGCGGCAACGACGTAAGTCGTATCAAACAGTCTGCCTGAGCACAAATCTGAATTCACTCCTCATCATTCAGCTCCTCAACGTTCACACCCTTCAACTTCTTCAACTCCATCACAGCATCGTTGGTCATGGCACTAGTCATAAGAGTCAAATCAACCTCGATGTTGGACGTGTATGGGACAAGGAAGAAGACCTACGGGGGAAATCCAATGGGGGGAAGGCTTCTAGTCTCGACCCAGGTGTCGGTTCCAGTATCATCTTTGATGATCCTAAAGCAACATTCAACACGATAAAGCGATTCTGGGCAGGTTCGAATACTCACTCGCGCAATTTAAACTTGGCTTCCTCGTACTCCTCGATGCTGTTGTAGCTGTAGCGAACTCGGATGCGATCGGCCATTGTGCTGATGGAAAGTGGGGGTTTGTTGGTGTTGTGGCTGTGATTTGTCTGGAGAAGGCTTGAGAGTGTGGTAGATGGCGGTGGTTGCTGGGGAGAAATAGATGGAGTCAACGTGGAGTTGATGCTGCCTTTTGTACTGAGCGAATGAGTG
Source organism: Calonectria leucothoes (assembly GCA_002179835.1). Taxonomy (NCBI): domain Eukaryota; kingdom Fungi; phylum Ascomycota; class Sordariomycetes; order Hypocreales; family Nectriaceae; genus Calonectria; species Calonectria leucothoes. Next base: position 101,709 of record NAJI01000170.1, on the reverse strand, counting down.
TTGTACACTTTATTTGCGTGGGGTCATGTGCGCATCACCAGAAATATGCACCCACCCTTGGGCCATCACCTGATGATCCCATGCATGTCCGACGTCTTGCCGCGGCCGAACTTGGCGTCTTGTGGCCATTCATGGTACATCGAATAAGGGTGATGCAGAGTAAGAGATGGTGGCAAAGGTGTGAGCTAAAGCTCTGCTCAGAATCGCATGGTCATTCCGGCTTTCTGATTCACCATGTCTCATCTCATTGATGAGTGTACCGGTTAGAAAATATGCCATAAGGGGAGAGAGGCAAGGTCAAGATAGCCTAAGCATGATGTGCCAATCACTAACGCAGTGTGCCTCGCATTTTGAAAGAGCTTCTATGTAGCGAATATGATTTCCATAGGAATAGACCGCGCCCGGTTAGGGGAATCGGGCTCGCATGGCCGAGCGGGCCACAACAATGGCACGGGCCTACCCAATTATACAACGACAAGTCAGTAGATGGTATGACGACATGCGTTCCCGCTACACTCGGGTATAGCTCATTGAACACCACTGGGAGGCGCCACTAGTAAAGGCGGGGCTTGGAGCGCCCATCATTTGAGCCCCAACCTCGGCATTAGCAGCTCCGTTTCCTGCCTCTCGCTGTAGTACCGCATCATCGACAAGCTTTTAGTTGGAGCCACATGGAATTTAGATTACGCCTCTAGCGGGGAGCTGTAGGAAGCGGGTGATACAGGCACGAGAATGAAACGAATGTTCCTGTGAGACTCGGGAAGCAAGCAGCCGATCATGCCACTTGGTTGCGGGCGAGGAGGCTGCATACCGCCAGCGACACTGCCCAGGGTGGCCATGACGTGCTGTACGACAATTTTGCGGGCATTTTCCTGTGCTCGGGTCGCCAACCGACATTCTAATTGGGTTTTGGGCAAGCCACGAGGGGCATGTGTAGAACAATGTCTTGCATCTCACCTTTAGGAATAAGCCTTGTATCCGGCCCGCTAATGGCGCCAATAAGAGCAGTTGATTGAGTGATAACGTCTAATACAGACTCTGCGCTGGATGCTTCAAATATGTATCATTTCCAAAGCGGTTAGAAACCGTTCTAGGGCTAACTATGATTATGGTGCTGAGATTCGTCATCACAGGAAACAGTAGGCCGATTAAAATAACTGAAGAATAAGCGTTATCTTTTAGATCCTCTTCAAAGCACTGAACACTAAGTAGAACGCAATTTACCCGGCACCACTTCTCAGTGTTTGTCTTCAAAACATGACACTCATTTGTCATATCACCACGATCTACCTAACGAGTAACCTGCGTTTTGACCGAGGGCCGACATCGGCCAGATTGAAAAGCTAAGTACGTATGCCTGTGCACCTCTGCCACGCACGCTTTGTGCGAGGTGAGTTCATGGTGTTTGCAAACAGCCATACAGTAGCCTAGGTGAATTGGCGGACACGGGAGGGCCCGAAGAAGCACTAGAAATTCGTCCAATAGATGCGACCCGATTGTGCTCCTGAAGTGCATGCGTACGCTCAATTAACGCCTGATCGGCGCTACAGAATAGAACTGCCTGGGGCTAATCAAACTGAGATCAACCGTACGACCAACGGTCCTTGCATTGCGCACACAACTTTACCTATCAACTAGCCGCAAGCAAATTTGGGCATTGGTAGAATGAATTGCGGTCGAGCACTCCCACCCGTCAAATTTGGCCTCTACCATTTTCCCACCCACCACCTCACTTATCAAGCCAAAGCTGAACAGAGACATGAAGATGACCAACCCATTTTGATTCTCAGCAGATCACGATCCCAATTACGTCCGTGTGTTTTAAGGTGCAACTCTTGTTTGTTCAAAGCATTGAATTGGCAAACAAGTTAGCCATCTACTTGCCAAATAAGAACAAAAGAGTATTCATATTCACGAAAGATCTTGAACACATTCCGCATCATTGTTCTCCGGATCTTTTATCACAGCATTTCTCTGAGCCAGTGTGCACCGTTACTGTCCTGTCCATCTCACGATTGGCGTGTCGCTCCAAAGAGGCATCAGTTCAATCTCAAAGGACGCCCTTCTGGAGAACCTCCCACGTCAATAGTTTTCCTACTAGCTTCTTGTGGTTCAAGGACATAAGAAGGATGAATGCGTGGTGCCGATGCGGAAATGAGTGATGAGTCACCCAACCCCGCTGCGCAAGGAGCCGGCTATTGGCAGACCTCCTCTGACTAATAACTTGATGTTGCAATACTCATCTCACTCTCAGACTTACCTGGCTTCAATGAAAGAGAAATAGCCTAATTCCGACGTTCGGAGACGTGACTAACTCATGGGCTTTGCTGACATATATCAAGGCCCCATCCAGATGGGATCCCAATTCTCTACCCCTCATCCGCATTTACCGCCGACGCAATCATGGCACTGGCTTTCACTACTTTCGATGTCTTCACGAACACGCCGTTCAAAGGGAACCCTCTTGCGGTGGTGACAATCCCTCCAGGTGTGACTTTGACCCAGACCCAGAAGCAGGCTATCGCGAGGGAATTCAATTACTCCGAGACTACTTTTGTGCATGATGTGGACGGCTCAGTCGAGACGGGTGAACGACGGTTCGATATTTTTACCACAACAGCCGAAATACCATTCGCAGGCCATCCAACAATTGGAACGGCCACTTTTTTGCACCCGCGCGGCATCAAGACGTTGATGGCGAAAGCCGGACCCATCACGATTGAGCCAGCAGCCGACGGGGCTCTCCGCGCTGCTATTCCGCACAATGTGCACCTGCACCAGCAGCGACCGTCCAGTATCGATCCCAGCTCATTTCCTGCGTCGCTGGTCGAAGTTGCAAAGGCAGAGCAAGACGCTCGTCTTTTTAGCATCGTCAAGGGCATGACGTTTGTGCTCATCGAAGTCCCGTCGCTGGAAGTCCTGGGCGCAGCGAAAATAGCCTCTATGCCCGAACTGGGGGATGACCTCCTGGATGAAGGCTGGCGCGACGGCTGGGTCACGCGACGGTACTACTTTGCTCGGGTTGGAAGCAGAAAGGTTGGGGAGCGGACTGTGCACAGCATCAGGACGAGGCTGATCAAGATCAACATGGAGGATCCAGGCACAGGAAGTGCTGCATGTGCACTCTCGGCCTATCTGAGTCTGCACGTGTTTGAGGAGCAATCAATCACGTTTGAAATCACACAGGGGGTCGAAATGGGGCGTGAAAGCAACATTCTGGTCGATGTCGAGGTTGGAACGAGCGTGGATGGTCAACGGAAGCTTGAGGCCTTGCATCTGGGAGGGATCGCAGTTCCAGTCATGAGTGGCTCTATAGTTCCGCCGCAAGCTTGATTAGACATAATTAAACATAACCATGGTGTTGACTAGTTGGTTGTCCACATTCCAACTTCCTCATAACTAGATTCTGAATGATTAACCAAGCCTGACAATTGTAGAGAATAATGCGGCAGAGAAAAGAAACTGGTTCTGGTCATAGTGGCTACCTATAGATCAATCCCAGAAATTTGGAACATGGGGTGCTGACATGCTTCTATCTTAGGCTCATAAATGGGCTGTGACCTCGAAGCATGGGTGGAATCAATGGACAAATCTTCATTCAGCATCACGAGTCATCATGTTGGCCGCTTGTCCTGTACTTGCACCAGTGGTGTTGTGTTGGGGTTGTCACCTGCGAAGACATTCCCATCTCGTCAGCATGTATGCAGATTCCTTCAAACACATGGGTAAGAGGCATCGCGTTGACCCCACCATAAGCAGGATTACTGGGTGGTAGCTCAACTGTGCATATTTTCCTTCCTAGCTAGAGAGAAAAAATCATCAGCATCACATGGCGTTGCATCACTTGGTCCCTTTCCGAGTGGCCGATGGCGTCAATGGGCTTTCGGGACCAGCCACCCACTCAGGAACTAGTATTGCCTTTGCGGGGCCATCTGTCGGACTTCGTCCCCCGCGCATCAATAGAGACAACAAGGGCTTCTACCTCTTTTTTGACTAATCGGAACAAAATACTGTTGCAGAAAATGTGCCCGCACGCATTCTCCTCGCCCCCGGCTTTCTTGGTTTGCTCGCTAGCATTCAATTCTGCACCAATTCGAGACAATGGCTATCAAGACATCTGTCCAGGAAATACCCAGTCGAAAGGTTGCGGGTAGCAGCGATTCGACCGATGATGGCCTTTCTAATTACACTGTTTCACAGTCCTCAATTGACCCTGGCCCTCCGCCAGATGGCGATTTCCAGGCCTGGTCGCAGACTGTTGTAGCTCACCTCGTCATGTTCAATTCCTGGGGATACATCAATTCCTTTGGTGTTTTTCAATCATACTACGTCAATGCTCTCAACGTCTCAGCCTCGAATATTTCATGGGTTGGCTCCGTCCAGATATTCCTCATCTTTTTCGTGGGGACCTTCTCCGGGAGAACCACAGATGCGGGTCATTACCGTGCCGTCTTGCTAATTGGCATTCTGCTGCAAATCCTCGGTGTATTCATGACCTCGCTATCCACAACGTATTGGCAGCTTTTTCTGTCGCAGGGAATTTGCACGGGCTTGGGCGATGGCTTAGTCTTTTGCCCGACCATTGCGCTGCTAGCCACGTACTTCGTGAAGAAGCGATCTTTTGCTTTTGCCATCAATGCATCGGGCGCTGGCACGGGCGGTATCGTCTTTCCATTAATCGCCCAGCAGCTTCTTACCAAAATTGGATTTGGCTGGACAGTTCGGGTTATGGGCTTTGTCATGATGTTCAACACGGCCATCATAATGGCCCTGGCCCGAACCCGACTGCCACCAAGGAAACTAGGACCCATAGTTGAATGGTCCGTCTTCAGAGAGGTTCCCTATACGTTGTTCTGCGTTGGCATGTTTCTGAGCTTTTGGGCCATCTTCTTCGCCTTTTACTATGTAAGTTGCCATGTAGTCTGCATCTCTTATCTTATCCGTGGCTAATCCTACCAGGTTCCCACATACGGCAAGACAGTTATCGGCGTCTCCACCAGCACCTCATTCACCCTCCTCCTCGTCATGAACGCCGTCGGAATACCGGCGCGCATTATCCTCGGCCTGATATCCGATCGATTTACTGGGCCTTTGCGGGCCCTCATAATTACAACCACCGTATCCGGCATGCTGGTGCATTGCTGGATTGCTGTGAAATCTATGGGTGGGCTGTATGCTTTCTGTCTCATCTACGGTTCTTTCGCTGCCGGTGTACAAAGCATATTCCCTGCAGCATGCTCCAGCCTAACCACTGATCTAAATAAAATGGGAGTGCGGACGGGAATGGTGTTCACGGTCGTTTCGGTCGCATGTCTGACTGGGCCGCCTCTTGCTGGAGCTCTCATCGAAAGGAAGGATGGAAACTTTCTGTATGCGCAGATTTTTGGGGGTTCTGCACTCTTGGGTGGCACATTGATCTTGGTGAGCGTAGCAATACTAAGTAAGACCATTCGTCTTCCTTAGAGGTGAAAATAAGCACAGAAACACGGATGCAGATTTGGTGTCGATTTCTACCTTTGGCGCCGTCTCACTGGCTATTCTCGGTGTACTCATGTCGAACGGAATTCCGACTACAAACCGTGAAAGGCTTGAAGGCTCCAGTGGCTGTAGATGACGCAGGCGTATTTGCTGTATCAAATTCGCTTGTCTATGCTCACAATGGAAGTCAAACTCAAAGTTGCGTTAGCGAACTAATCAATCATGAGCGTTGGCAAATTACTAACACATCACAACATTGAACCCGCTGAACTAGATTATATTGATATTAACTTTTTAAATATGAGAAGAATACGCTGGTTCATACCGCATACAATGAGCGTTTACAAATTAGGTTAGGTTTCTCACTAAAACAGAATACATCGTCAGTGACCGCATGGACCTGGGGGCGCGTCGTTGACGCAATCGTGGACTTGGTGATGCCGTGGCTGTTGGAGACTAATGACATGTATCCTCCGCGTATACATGCGGCCAAATGGCAATGTGAGCATAAAGTCCCAACTGGAGAATCTTCTAATACCTACTGCTTGGCACATGAGAACTTGCAATCACTTCATAATCCCAAGGGGCTTGCGTAATCGACTGGCTACGAAATCTGAGCTCAGCCTCCGGAGGCATCTCTTAAAAGACTCAACCAAATCCCTGCCAGTATTCTTTATGGATGACCCTGCTTGCTTGTAGATTACAACGAAGCCACCTAGACTTTTGCTTCAATCGCAAATGCCCATGCAAAGCCATATAGAAGCCCCGTTGCCCATCAAGAAGAGGTTAGTGGCTCTTTAGTTCACCCTTAGGCGGTCGGCACGGCCCGCAGGTCTAGTCCAATCGCCATGAGGTCGTCCAGAAGGGCCGTGATTGAACTCGGGATTGACCCAACGGACATGAGCGGACTTTTCGTGATTGCATTCGCAAACGATCAAAGAGTTCAGAAAATTCAGGATCCCGTCAACAGCTTGTCGACTGGAGCTTAAGCTCCATTTTTGGATGCTCACAGTAGGGTCGCCTTCTGGGCACGACACTGGCTGAGACATTCGGGCTCTAGCGCACGCCTAAAAAGGTCCAGACACGCCTCACTCGAACCATGTGGCTTGAAATCTATACCGCTGTTTACAAATCCAGCATAGTCAGAAAGCAACCATGACTGAAATGAGAATCAATTGGCGATTGTTGTTTTAGCTAAAAGACTCCCTGCCGCGACCGCAAGCCATGTTCCCTCAGCTACGCCAAAATCAATAGCTTCCATTTTGTGGCATCAATGGCTGGCTGAGACCGCGGCTGGAATGGTTCTGCTTTCCTTTATTTTACATCCCAATGCAAACTTCACCACATGGCCTTTTCTCGATTATAAATACTTAGACTGCAGACATCTTGGTTCCACATTGAGCAGGTCATTTCAACAGAATCATCTCACGGGTCTGTTCCAAAAGACGCACCAAAACCTTCCACCTCCGTCCAAGGCCCAGCATCCATTCCAACAGCCTATCATCCGGCGTTGCTGGTAATCGTCTACAGCTATGGAGATCTTTCGCCCTCTGGAGGAAAAGCTGAACAAAGGCCAAATTCTCAAACCTGAGAGTTGCGCCTACTCCAAAGCAGGTACGTTTTTGGCTTTTTGGTATACAATGCAAATAATACCCCGGCTGACCATAACGTCTAGTTTTTATCGGAAATCTTTGCTATCGTATGACCACACCCGCTATCGTCGTCAGGGCATTTTCCGAGCAGGATGTCATTCACACTGTCAAGTTTGCCCGAGATAATACTCTGCGCCTCACAGTCAAGAACGGAGGCCACTCTTACATGGGCTACTGTCTCAACGATGGTGGGATTGTGCTTGATCTCAGTTGCCTCAAGGACTGCCACATTGATCTCGATCAAATGACAATCAAAATGCAGGGCGGAATGCTATGGGATCATGTTTATGAGAAGTTGCAAGACTATCCCACCAACATTGTGCTGGGAGGGCAATGCCCGACCGTGGGCGTCAGTGGCTTTACTATGGGCGGTGGCCTTAGTCCATTCTCACGAAGCTATGGTCTAGGTTGTGACAATGTTCTGAAAATGACCGTTGTCACCTGGGAAGGAGACTTGATAACTGTATCAAAAGATGACCCAAACAAGGACCACAGGGACCTCTTTTGGGCTCTAACTGGTGGTGGCGGCGGCAATTTCGGTGTCACCATTGATATGACTTGTAGATTGCACAAGCTTCGAGACAAGAACGGAACAGTTGTATGTGGTAATTTGCAGTGGGATCTTGGCAAAAACAGGCATGGATTCGAAGATGCCATGGACTATTTCAACAGCCATGAACAACCCGACGAGCTCACCATAGATGCATTGTGGTCATGCGACAAAGGAAATGTTTCCGCCGAGATGACTGTCATCTTCAATGGGGGACTGGAAGAGGCCATGAAGGTCCTTGCGCCCTATCTACCATTCAATCCTTCTATCCAACTGAGCCCTATGAAGTGGATGGAGTGGGAGAAGGAAGAGCTTGAAGAGGGCTGGGGCACTGAGAGCAAAGTCTATCACCATCATGCATCCTTCATTTTTGCCGAGGGGGAAATCACACGAGAGCTCACGAAGAAGATTTCGAAGATTGTGGAAGACGCCACGGAGCTTCTCGGGGTTGGCAAGGAAAGCCATAAAGGCAACAAGAAAACAAAAGCACCGAAATCCAACGCGCCAAAAGCAAATTGCCATTTCCTGTGGGATCACATTGGCGGCGCAACGTCCAGAGTTAATCCCGAAGACACGGCATTTTATTGGCGACAGGGTCATTATGTTGCCACGCTCAAGATGCAATGGGTCGACCCAGGGGCGCAAGACAAGGTTCTAGCCTTTATGGCCAATTGTAAAGAACAATTGCTTCCCCATGCCATCGAGAAGAAGGCCGCGTATATCAATTACATTGATGGAACGGTGAAAAACTGGGAACACGCCTACTATGGCAGCAACTACGCTCGCCTCCAACAGGTCAAGAAAACATGGGACCCGTGCAATTTCTTTTGGAATCGGCAGTCCATCAGGCCACCCGGCGACAACAAGCGATCGCCATTTCAGGGCCTCTGGAACTGTGAGGAGATTCTTGAGTCAACTGAGGTTACGGTGGAGGAAGTGTGGACAAGAAATTCATCGCGGATTCATACAGAACAGCTCACCTGGTCTGAAAAAACCGAGGATGTCTACGAAATTGATGCTAAGGCCCGGTCGGACGTGTTCCTTGTTAAACGAGATTGTAATTAGACGCATCTCCATTCATGTTACTCATGCAAAATGTATCCAACACACCTCCATAGCTCTAACTAGGACACGAGATTTAATCGCTAGTGAGACCTACACTAGGCACTGCATCGTTCAAAACCTACTGCCCGTGGGGATATGACCTAGCTCTTAGTCTCCATCGTTCTCAGAAGTCAGTAAATGTCCTGATGTGAGAACATTGTAAGCACAAGAGGCAGCGGGTGTCCAAACTTGTCAATTACCCCTAGAAACCATTCATGGTACATAGTCTCGACCGCAAATTGACGATAGGTGTCCTTCCCACAAGCTCAGAGCGCATACGAGCATAACTCTCAGAAAGCACGGGATCTTGCCAAAAGTTTATCTACTCACAGTTGACGTCCATTTTTACATGGTTTGCGAATTTTTGTTATCACGAATGCTCGGAGCAACGTCACAGCAGGTCGCTATGACAATACGGCTTAACTAGCAAGACGACGTATAATTAATCATGAAATGGCCGTGTACTATCATATTCACAATCTAGGAATCAGTTTCAAGCGAAGGAAACTAATCGGGGTTTTCCAAATAGCTGCAGCCCTCCAAGTATATTATTATGCCATTTCCACTTGCGTGGACCACAATTTTATCAATAAAATTTAATAAGCCGTCATGATTCTAATTTATATTTCCCCATTTTCTCCCATGTCTTCTTCCAGTTAAGATTTACGCGATCAAGTCAGCCTAAACTTTCATTCTTGCTGGGTACACCAATTGTCATTACTTCATCAAACACCCGCCCATCCGCCTCTCTGCCGTGTATCGTGAGAGTGCATTGCCCAGAGGACGAGAAGATGTTGCAGTCAGGATCTATTTCCCGATATGCCAGTAGGAGAATCCTACGGCCAAGACGAAATTGCTCTTGGATAGCCTGCACCGCCATCTGGGTCTGGACCAAGGGAGAGGAGAAGTCCTCCCATTCACCGCCCCTGGAAACCATCTGGCCAATCATGCGGTCCAGGAAGGCCAATGACTCAGAGGATAGGCAGCGAAGTGCCCCCTGCAGTACCATTCCAACTATGCCACGGCGGTACTTGTTGTTGAACACACAGGTGGCTGGGTCGAGACCCATGGCGATACGAAGGAGAACATGCAGCCACGGATTTCGCGAATCTGCAGATGATGGATGGTCGATGAGGTTTACAAGCAGTGCGTCATCGCAAGCTAGGCGAGCAAATGCATACTCGGCAGCATCCATGGCTTCTTCATGGGTGCTGAATCGAAGGGGTTCAGCTTCCAGCCCTAATAAATCGATATCAAAATAGACATGGGATGCGAGTGATGGAGATGTTGCTCCCTCGGTCATCGGGAGACCTGGTGGTGGTTTGTGTTGTCTAAGACGTTCAGAAAGTGCCTTCAGCTCGTCCAAACAGTGATTGTATTCGGCAGCCATATCGTATTCTTGTTCCTTCTGTCCAACACCATCACCCTTGAAGTAATGTTTCCAGTGATCGTCAAGAAATGGCAAGAGCGGGACGTCTGGGTGAGTTTTCATGTGTAATTGCACCTCGCTAAGGATAACGGTGCGCATACTGCACACGAGCGCATTAGAAACAATCATATTGATGGCTGCGCGGTCCGACAGCCCCCAATCGCTGCGTGTCATCCAGGTGCGCTGGAACTCCTTTCGTGCATCGGTCGCGTTCCAGAGACCGGCCACATAGCTCAGCATGACGTTGGAGTCTGCTACAGCGTTCACTACGCCGTTTTCGAAAGAGATCTCTGAGGCACCATTTGAGAGGGCAAGTTTGGAGATGCTGTTGAGGTGGCGGCTGAGTCCCTGGAATGTGCCAAGCTCAGACTCGACAAACAGCAGCAGCAGGTGAGCAGCGATGGCTTCATTTATTTTCGGCGACACCTGCTGTATAGCGCTTTCAAAGGCCTTTTGGGTGTACCGCAGAGCATCCTTTAGGTGGTTTCTCTCCGGAGCCCAAGTTGCCTTTCCAGAAGTGCAACGGGAATCGCCGTATCCGCCTTTCAAACTAGCGAGGTTCGCCGCACTCAAGGCTATCGCGGCGAATTCCACCGCTCTTGTGTTTGACAGGTTGTTGCACACAACTTGGAGGTTGAACGGAACAATATTGATAACGTGCTTCACAAAATGGTCCATGTATGTGGCATCCATCTTTGATTCACCCGAAAACCCAATACTGGCGGGAATCGACGCACCCCTCATGGCACTGCGAAAAGCGAATGGTGCGAAATACGCGTGGCTTGTGACTCCATCCCTGGTATACGGTGACCACGCACGAGGGGATGTTGAAACTTGTGAATTGACAGATTCTGGAGTGAAACTTCTGGATGACGTTCCCGTTTCTGACGGAGTCGAATATTGGTATTGGTTTAGGCTGAGCGGAGAAGTGCCCGTGCCTGACGATGCGGGCGAGCTTGGAGATGCATTTTGAAATCTGCATCTGTTTGATTTTGCTGCAGCATGTTCAGAGACATGGCTGTCTTGCCCCGCACCATGGCTTCGAGCTGCATGGCTCTTCTGGGCAGCCCAGCTGGTAGCATCGTGAAACTCGAACCGATGGACGGGGAAGATGCAAGGGTCTCCGTTGCTTTGACAACGGCCGCAGATGGGCTTCACCTCATCGCACTGTGACGAGCTGACATGTGAGAAACGGGGGCAAGACAGGGCACGGAATGTTCGTACCTTTCGGTGCTTCTTGCGGCAAACGTCACACCCAGTCCTGCTTCGGACAATGGCCGTCTTTTTCGGTCGCGGCGGTGGTGCTGCGTACATGGCGAGATGCGGAATTGGACCGCAACGCTGGACGAGACGCAATAGGTGCTTACAGAGTCAGCCCTATCGTGCCAAGGGAATGCGAGACGGAAGAGAACCTCACCCGTGACGCGCCCGCATGGCTGTGGGGAGATGACTTATGGGTCCCCCGGAGAAATGGATCACGACGCTAGCCCTTCGTGGCATATCGTCCGAAAAACGAGGGGCACCGCCATTATTTCGCGTGCTATTCATCACGAATCTTATCAAGCAACTACCGCTCCCTTGGTAATAGGAGCCGTGACGTGGAAAATGGAGCAGGGCGCAAATTGCCGTTGCCGCTTAGCCGCAGCAGCCTTTTTCCCGATATATAGCCACAATGGAGCACCCCATGCGACCAAGGATCATGTTATGGCATGATCAAAATTTTGGTGCTGACTGCATATGCATCCTCCAGGGTTGAGAACGGTTGCATGGATGTGTGTCAATCGAACTGGTAACTCTTTGAAAATACATCAAACGTCCAAGGGCCGAAGATTTGGCTATGTTCTGTTTTGCTCTTCACCAAACATCTAACCAACCCAATTTCGCCCAATGCCCTCACTAGGTGCTACCGCAGGTCAATGTCACGATAAAAAAGGGTATCGCATCGAGGGAACTAACCCCGCAGAGACAACCCTCGAGTCGAGGGTAAAGGTCCACAGGTCATACTATGACATCAGCGCAATCAGTACTCTTACATAGCTTAGCTTTTGCAATGTGATTTATTTTCTTTTCCTCTCAGCTAACCATCGTCACTGTGGCACTCGCCGCAGGGTGATTTAGCAAGAATGCAGCATTAATCCCGCCCGCGGCTGTTAAATTGTATCAAATTTCTGGCCTGAGTCCCTCAAGGCTTACCTACCACGAGGATTCCAGTCGCAGGGCACTTATAACCAATTGAGCCTTACCCATTGAAATTGTGTGTGCATACTGCTCGGCCGCCTATACCAGAATTGAATGAGATGCCTGATCGAGTTTCAATTTTCCATCCACTCTGGTAGAAAAATAATTGGCCTGTATTCGTAGCGAAAACCAACAAAACTTTAAAATTTTGCATCTCAGAAATGCAACCATCATGAGTGTACATTGGGAAACACATTGCATCACCTTCTATTATAAATTGCGTGCAGTAAAATAAAAGAGAAATTTATTCGAAATGATTATCCTAAACTAGCTACAGTTTCGATGGCGGACCAGCCACCATCGGCATGGTCCACATGCACCATGCTACCGGTCGCCCCACGGAGGCAGACGTACTTGTACCACAATGGATGGTCCAGACCTTGATTAGGGGGTATCATGCTTTAGAAGCATCTTTGCAGGCCTGATACCATCGTACTCGACGCGTGCGGTACAGTCTTTCACAGCCATCCACCACGCTGTGATCCTGCCACGGTGCGAACCGCAACATTCTACTTGTAATCGACGCAGTTGCTGGCCGAAAACAGGGCTTGGTATTTTCCGAGGAGATCAGTCGTGTCCCCGACGTATTGCTGAGCCATGTTCTTGGTAAAGTCCGAGCTGAATTTGTTGACAATGATGTTGATCAGCTGGTGACCCGAAGAGTTGATAACTGTAAGCTTATTGCGAGTAGTCTCGCATTGCTTGGCCTCTTCAACGCTGCCCACGCGGCCCCTGATGTTGTCGTAAAGGGTGCTGGCGGTGCTGTCAAGGTCCTCGATGGGGCTGATGAGGCTAACAGCGTCGCCAAGGCCGATTGGCGCAGCATTTTGGCAAGTCTTTTTGCCATTCTCGATAGAGTAGATGACATTGTCGGCAGCCTTGAGAAGCTGGTCGACGTTGCTGTCGGTAGCGTTGGCGGCCGCACCAAGATAGCCAATAGCAGTGGTGACATCGACGATGACTTGCTTGACAGGCGTGTCGCGTTCAATGACCATGGCGCAGGAGGCAGAAACGGCTGTCAAAACTGTGAAAATGGTGGTCTTCATTGTGTCGGTTTGGTTTGTTTATGAGAATGGAGTGTTTGGTAATGAGATAGTTGTATAGATGCTTTGAGGATGCTGTGAGAGTGATGCTGATTTTCTTCTATCAACTGAGTCTGGATCATGCCCTTTTTATGTTCATTCCATCCTGCATTCCCCTTTGATAGAGTGATCCTCCACCTACCGAATTGGGCAATTAATTGTACACGTTATCCTGAAGTCGTTAGCGATTTCCACGGCTGCTCGGTCTCCTTTGACGATATACTGAGAAGGGTAATAAATCCATCGATAGACACCTGCTGCGCTCAGACTGATAAAACAGTCTCACGAATTATCGCCGAGTGTTTTATGTGTGCCCAGGGATACAATCAGCAGATGATATTTACTAGCCACTTCCCGCTCAGACTCTCCAGGCTAAGGGTCGGTTAGCAACGCACAGCCCTCTTCGCATCGGCTACAAACAACCGCGCCATGTCCGTGAACCGATGACAATTTTTTATTGGCGCTTGCGACAACCTGAGCTGTAGTCTAGCGAGAAAAGCGAAGAGGCCAAAGCGTCCCGTTCCATGATCTTCGAGCTATCTAGAGTTTCGAATGCTTACTCTGATTTACCTAGCGACTGCTTAGAAAGGAAAAGGAAAAATGCATGTATCAAAGATGATTCTAGGGTAACTTTGGGGTTTAACTCAACAAACTTACAAAAAGAAGAGGGCTTTGAAGCCCTCTTAGATTTGTATTTGCATATGCAGTCTAGCTGTTCTTAAATCCTCATGTATCAAAGACTGACACGGGCAATTCGGTCAAGGAGCTTGTGGGGAATTTTTTGTGTTGGTGTTGCTTAGACGAGGGCATCTTAATCCTGGAAATATGATATACCTCGAAGCCGAACCATTAGCCTAGCCCGTCGTTGTTTGCTTCAATATTATACTGGATCATGCACCGACCACAGACACAGACTCGATAGTTGGAAAGGGCTCGTTGTCCCTCAGTCAGGATCGAACTCCACTCGATCGCGGGACCTGGCTTTCATATGTCTTTAGGATCTGCTCGCTCGGTCACTTAGATCACTCCGTCATGTATCATTAGGGCTATCAACTAGTGGCTCATTACAAAAATTACATTCTAACACATATACCAGTATTGAATTGACACCATCCATAATCCGCTTGATAGTTATCCTACGACAACCACATTTATTTGCCAAACAAAACTAATTTTCCACGACAAGCAGTTGAGCAACCTTGTCGGCAACATTATACTCGGACACCTTGCGAACTGGCTTCGCCGCCAAGCTCGGAAACAATCCTGCAACATTGTAAGCCACCAACTCGAAACAGTCAACGCCTTTGCACTTACCGAAAAGCTTCATAAAAGTGTACATGGTGTACTCTTGGACGACACCCATGCTGCGCTTAGAATTTTGCATCTTCTGCGCGGCGTGCAAGATTTCTGTGACGCGTGGTTGGCGCAAAGCCATGTACTGCTTTGAAGCTGTGCTAATCGCCTTCTCCAAAGCCCCTTGCTCGATTGGCTCGGGCCTGTCACCTATTTTGCTGAAATGATGGGCCAGCAGAAGCGCAAATGCCTCGCAGTCCTCCAATGCCTGCGAAGAGCCTTGGCCTGAAGTTGATGGGAGCGCGTGTGCAGCATCCCCCAGTAACACGACGCCGTCGCGCTCCCACGTTGGAAGAGGCGGACATGTCCAGGTCGGATACATGTTTTGAACACGAATAGTCTCAATAATCTTCTTGACAACGGGCTCCTTCCACTGCGAGTATCTCTCGCGTAGCTGGCGAGCCACATCGTCCATGTCTAGAGATTTGCGGTCAGGGCATTCCTTGATCTCATAGGTGGACCACCAGGCCAGGGATTCGCCCGGGTCCGAGACGTGAAAGGGTGACTCGCGATGAATTGCAGACGGAGAGCTGTCGGAAAAAAAGTAGCCAAAGAATCCGTTTCCGCCGAAAACGAAGTTCATTGATCCTTTTTCGACAAAGTCCTTCACCTCGGCAGCAGGAACAAAACCTCCAACACCAACAAGACCTCTGCAATATGGTCAGTATTTAAGGTTTCCACCCCAAAAAATTTCTGGCCCCCATGGGCAGTTTCCTCTTTTTACTTACTCGTATCTTGGAGGATATGGATCCTCTTTGGACTCTGGGAAAAGTGCTTTCTTCGCAATGGACCGAACCCCATCAGCTCCAATGATCAAATCAGCCTTGACAGGATCGCTACCATCCACAAAGCAAACAGTATTCTTCCCTTCAGAGCTGGCGATGACTTCAGACACTCTCTTGTTTATAATGCGATCGTCCGGGATACGACTGCGAAGGCATCTCCAGAGCGAGTGGCGACTGCACGCCACGGTATGCATCTGCGAGGAAGGTCCATCATGGTCAGGACCGTTGGGCTCAATGCGCATAAGCACATTCCCGTTTTTGTCCTTCAGGTTGGAGTGTGAGGTGACATAGCCACCACGTGTAACGTCTTGTAGGAGCGCCTCGTCAAGACGCCTCAGGACACCCAGACCATTTGGCGCAATGCCCAGTCCGCCGCCCACAAGGAGCGTGGATGAGTGTGTTTGGCCTTGGTCTCGCTGCTCCGGAGTTGTGTCTTGATTGGTGTCGTAGGCCTCGTAAATGGTGATGGAGCATGTTTTTGGCATGTGCTTCTCCAGTTCCAGATAGGCCGCGCATCCCGCAATGCCAGCGCCGATGATGATGATCTCCATGATAGTCAAGGTGTTGGTCTTGGGAATTATCTTGAGTATGGTGAATGGTGATGGAGCGCGTCGATTCTCGAGATTAAATACATGATAGGAGCAGCTTGTGGCTGAATTCTACAGCTAGGCAGCATCGCTTCATCCCTTACAGGCGGCCACCAGCGGCTCGTATGCTCCCCGTCTTACAAACCGAGATGCGTCAAGGTGACGCCTCCAGCAGATAAATGTGCTAAGTCGCAAAGCTAACCATTTCCGGTTTAGCACAAGACTAGCGCACGCACTAAATCCCGGCACATGGTCCTTGGGGAGATGGATTTCAGCCCTGTCAGCCATTTGCTTTCTCCAATTGCTGCTGTGATTGCGTCTGTTGAGAGCATATTTCGCCAGGTGCTTGCGTGGCAATTGACCTTGCGAGTTAGGCAGTAAAAGTAGAGGACCGGGCGATTCATTCTCATTCGCTAGAGTGATGCTTGAGGATGTGGAGAGCCACGTCGGCAAAATACTCGCGAGACACAGCTGAAATGTCTGCAAGCCCTCCACCTTGCACCTTGTTTCCATGTAGCATCATGATGGCGGCCTCTCTTTGCTGCAAAGATGAGCTCCACAGGCTCACAACTTTGAGCTGGAAGGCCATCATTGTAGAGCCCCGGTCCGGCGCAGGCCCAGTCGTTGCGTTGATGAATTGATTGGCCGATAGGATGGATTGACAATGCTGCCGAACGCTGGCATCATGGTCGATTGCTGAAGGAGACACTAGATGCAGTAAACGAAGCACAATTATGTTGGCTGCATCAAATAGGGAGCTGAGGGCTGCCGTTGGAATACTTGAATAAGGCAATAAGAGTGGCGTAGAGTCGCTTGACAGACCCTCATCTGTATTAAAGTTGCACATCGTGGCGTCTTCTGTCTGTCCAAAACCAATCACCGATTTGCACTCTGCCCACCACTGACGAATTTGAGATATGGCGACGTGGACAATCGTGTCCAATTCTGCCATCATTTGGCAAACACTATCCCCGGAAGCTGCGATCATTTGGTCCGCAAGCGCAAGGCATCTTTGGACGGTGAAAAGAAGGTCAACCAGTTTGTCAAAAATCAGCTTGGGGTAGATTTCAAAAGGAATCGTCATCCATTCTTCTGATGCGAAAACTGAGACGACATTCTGCGCAGTCGCGGCAATAAACTAGTGTCCCAGATATGGCGTTAGTCCAATCGGATAAGATGGCTGCGGGAACAAAACGCACGGTTTGGAGGCGCAAATGGGTGAATATCTGCTGCATAAAGCCAGCGACATTCTTCTGGCCCTCCTGCCTCGAGAAGCATCACGGCGCCGTTTATATGCTGCAGCCATGCTTTCTGGCTGGTGCCGGCCCATGTTTCAAAGTGAACGAGCATGACAATGGCACACACAGCAGCCTCGGAAAAGGAAATATTACCCGATGACAACAAGCCCTGGAGGCCCTGCAGCGCCTTGGCGTACCAGTTGCGAGCCTCCATCTTGATGGATGCGTCGTTGGCAAGGCTGCCGTAGCTGAGCATGCATGTTGCGCGAATGGCGTGCTGAACCAAGGGCTGCTCCGACGAAGCCAGTAATACGGGGAGCTCGTGTAACCATATTTTGGGTGGCGCACCTGGCATTGGCGGTGGCTTCGCGGGACCAAAGAAGGATTCGATAAAGTGCGAAACGAACAGTTGGTCAAAGGCCGTTGCTCGTGGCGGTTGGGGGCCAGGCATCGGCAGCGAAGCAGTTGAGTCGCGATGGGCAACTGGCAAGGGACACGGCAAGGGTTTGGATTTGGTCACGGCATGGACAAAAAACGCTCCGGCACGCGCGCCGGGGCAGCGCAGACCCATGTTGAGGCATCGCAGACACTCGGGAATAGCTTCATCGCACTTGACCTTGCGCTTTCGGCACGTCGCGCAGCCTCTGCTTCTGCCGGGGATGTTGACCATGTTTTTGTTGGCTCGAGCACGCGCCTTTTCATCCCATCTGCCTGTCAGAAGAGAGGGCGCAATGGCGAGCCCGTTCACGCAACAGCAAACTAATCCGAAAAAGGTGTAAGCAGAGTCATGGCGGTCTAAAGTTGAGCCGCGACGCCATCGGATGACTAAGTGGGGCGTGCCACTGTGGTGGGAGTGAAGCCATACAGACATTTTCTTCATCACTTGAACAAGGGAAAAAAGACTGTACCATTCAGAAAACAAAGCGCCGTGTTTTTATTATTATGTCGTAAGATTCATTGGCGAGGCCTGAAAACCTGCAATTACCGTCTCAGCGTCGTGTATGCTTCCGACTAAAGGGTATCCTTGGGCATCGAGATCTGATGCTCGCTGCTCCGCGTTTCCTCGGTCCACTCGACTTGAACCTGCTGCCGTATAGAGTTGAGCGGGATCTCATCGCTGCTGTGGGTATCGCTATTCGGCCTCTTTCCTATTGATACAGTCAATCCGGTGCGGTACGGCACAAGATTGGGTTCCTCCTCGCGCCCGGCGTGGCTAAACAGACTCGCGTCCAGGTTTCTCCCTCTGCTCCGGTCCCTCTTGTTGCTTCCGCCAAACGTCACAATTCCCTTGTTTCCCGTGCTGTGCGCGGGTCCGCTTCCCCTGGTGCTCGGCCACAGCGGTCGGCACAGGAACTTTACGAGCGGGCCCAGCGTTGGAAGACAGGCGCTGACGGTGCCGCTGCTGATTTCGATGACGTTCCAGGCTGCTCCGTCGGCTAGACTGTCTACTATCTGTTAGCTATTTTTGTCCAATGGCGGCGGGGTTTTGCTGGACAATGTGATACATACAAGGAATGTCGTCGGATCTGTACAGCAGGTAAATCCTGAAACGGTATGCACTCGTGAAGACGACGTACGAGCCGAGCAGGAAGATAAAGGTCAGGAGAATCTTTTGCCACAAATTGGTTTGCAGCTTCCACAATTGAGGAATGGGCAAGAGGAGAATGCCCAGGTCGCAGAGAATGTTGGGGACCGACACGCAGAGAAAAGTCAGGAACAAATCGATGCATGTCCCGGGCACCCAGGGCTCCCACAGCTTGTGTCGAGGGGTGCACTGGAAGGTGGCGGCGAGGACGCAGGCAATGGTCCAGCAAATGGCGACTGTTCCGAAAATCCTGGCTCCCAGACGCACAACGCGGACAGGGAAGACGCGGACGTAGAGGCAGAGGAGCGACAGCTTGAACAGACTGACATTGGTGAGGTACAAAATCTCAGATCCAACAAGAGTCTATATGGATATCCAGTTAGCACAACATGTTCACATTGCGTTGGTGAGAGGGGGTAGACATACCCGGTCGATTCGTTGCCGCTGTTCCAACGTGAGTGCACCTGCGTGTTTTCCCAGACCTTGATTCACCACTGTGGCTCACTGTTAGCAATGCGTCGACATGGTTGCTCACATTCTAGCCGCTGTACGTACCAACAATGTTCATGCACATGTTGGCAATCAACATGATGATGGATGCCAGGATGAACCAATCATCCCACCTGTACTTGGCCTGCCACCTCCATCGCGTGAGAAAGCGGAGGCCGACGAAGAAGACTGCGATAACGGTGAAGACGATGCTCAGGCGTATCGTGTATGGCCCGACATCCTCGCTAAGATCCTGGGTGCTTGCAGTGTCGGCAATCTTCTGCAGGTAGGCGGCGCGGGGGAAAATGAGGCCCATCCTTCCTGCTGAAGGAACCGAGCGAGGACCTTTTGGTGGTTTTTTTTTCTCTTCTCGTTTACGGACCGGCTAACATTGCGTAGTACCCCACAACAACTACGACAACCTCTCGCGCGCGTCCCACCGAGTCGGAGTTGTAGTTGGAAAGGGTCCACGTCCAAGATGGTCCAAAACTGTCGGTTTCCGGCAACGTTGAAAAAAGAATATGTCGTGACACCCGAGGAATTTTAAAAAAGGTTATAAACGTGCTGGAACTCTCGACGGTGCGTACCTTTCCTTCCCCGTGCCTTGGCTCCAGCCATTTTCGTCCATAGAACACCACTAGCCCGGATTTCGAAACCGGGATGTGCCATGACTCGGAGCTGCCACTAGCCGGCCGTGCTAGGCCCTTCGCAGACGCGCCTCACCGCAGAGCCACGTACTGGCATGGATATGGATGCAAGCCATTCAAACCAACAAGCCTTCAAGGGTTAGGTTAGGGGGGGAGCCTGGAGGGCTGACGTGACGCCGTTGCTGTTTCTTCTCCCACCCAAGGGAGCAATCACCGAACTCGATGACATGCTCAATTGAGACATTTCTCGAAGAAAAGAGCGGGTTAATTGCCTTTTGAGACAGACGTGCTACACGGAGTCACTCCCAATTCCGACGAGTCAGCCCCCGCCCGCGGAGTCGGCCCACGTCCATCACCACCCCAGTGAACAAGATTTGCACTAGGCAATATGGGCACCAATCACACAGATGGCACTTCAACCACACTCGATTGAGTGCAACGTAGAAATCTTGCACCCACTGGTCTTTGGGGGGGTAAGAAATGGTTCGATGTAATCAGGGCACGAGGGAAATCAGGAGTCTGTGCGCGCAATGCTATGGCATTTGAGGGGGCAAAGAGAAAAAAAAAGGATGGTGGCGAGACACTCCCGCGTACCAACGGCTTCAACCGTTGTTCGACCCTGGCCATTCTCCATCTGGCCAAGTTGCTGATCTTTGCCGGCGGCGTGGTCGGATGCCCTTCCGTCCCCCTTGACGTTGCCCGTTATTTTTCTCGGGTTGCTTTTTTGCGCAGGGCAGGGTTATATCAAACGAACCATGTGGGACATTTGCCCGACACGCGGTCTCGCTCGCGCTCGCTCGACAAGATGCACATACATGTCCGAGCCCTTGGAAGGATCGTGGTGCCCACGAAAGTGGACCCGACAATTTTCATCCGCGTCAAGGGGTTTGTTGCTGGGTATTGTTATCCAGCATGCTCCCTGTTTTTTCTTTTTCTGTCACTGCTGTCTAGCATGAATCTGTGCGCAATGTCGGGAACCGTTTGCCGAAATCTGTCAGGCTGTCATTGTGTGTCGTTTTGTTTCAAAACACACTCGGCGAACTGCTCAACCTTCTTTCGACTCGTGTCAAGTGCCGTCGAACCGGGGAAATTACACAAGACATTTCACATGCACGAGACATGCAGGAAGCTAGCCAACGGCATTTACTGGAATACGGCCATTTGAACAAACCCACATCCCAGGGGCAGATGCTCTCCAAGAGGCGGACGCTCCCGTACGCGCCCCGCAGCCCCGTAAAGCCTCGCAACGCGACCCAGCAACTAAAACAAATTACTGGCTTCTATTGGTGGGCATTACCTCTAAACCCTGCCTGCGTGTAACACAGAGTAACACAAGGCCAAACCATTCGGCACCAAGCTGTCCGCTGGCAATTTCAAGTGCCCACTGCAACCCACGCCATCGGTGTCCAAATCCCTTCTGATGGGTAAACAAAGCTAGACAAGCCGGACAATGACCGTGCGTGCTATAGACCTCCTAGTATCAGCCCATCTTCCGCGGGCTTCAAGGTGGCAGAGTGCTTTGACATGATTTCGCCGACAAGAGGGCGCCAAGCTACGCCCAGTATTGTTAAGTGTGCGTGTTTAGCCGGACTTGACCCGGCAACGATCATAATCGAGTATAGGGTAGTTGATCCTGACAGGAAATGAAGGTGGCAATTTGGGTGTAGAATCGAATCATTGTTGAGGTAGATAATTTATGAGACGAGTCGTAGTATGGCAAAAAGAATCGGATAATGGTACAAAATAGCTTGACAACCGACATGCATCTTGCACTTGTATGAGAACCTGTTAATGTGTGTTGCAGTACCAACCGACCTGCGGGCAGCGCGTCTCGGGAACAATAATCCTGTTGTTCCAAGTCAAGGTAGTTAATGTATGCCTTTTTATTTACTCATTTATTATTGTATTTTGGTGGCTAAATGGCATTTATGTAATTGGGTACTCATGGCTGCGATTGCAAAGACCCCACAGAATGAGTGTGTTGTGGTTCGTTCAATATGGCTGTAGTAATAATCATCATGAGCCGGTAATTCTACCAGTCTTGGGTACAAGCGGGATGAGAGGATATTTGATCGGAGAATTGTGGCCTCTAAAATGTCCTGGAATCCAAAAATGCATCATACTTTTACTCATACGAACAGCTAGATTATCGTATGGAACACGATAAACATGTAGTGGACCCGACCCAAACAAAAATCGTCCGTGGGAACCATTTCGCGGTGCAATATCTTACTTGAGACTAAAGCTTCTAAAATACCCGATACTTTAGCGCACTGGGCTCCCTCCACTTTCTGGAAGACCAATCGACCATTAATGCTCCAATGGGGAATGTGATAACTGATTGGGCTTTTCCGCCATCTACTTGCTTCGTCCAATCGGGCGAGGCAAAATTCAACAGGGGCGGGTCAGTGTGATTTTCTACTACTCCATGTTTTCAAATGAGCTTGGGGACGATGACACTAACCGTATGCAATACGAAAATTCCTTTTTTTGATAGCCGTTTTATGATATCAAGCTCATTGTTAAACCAAGAGCCTCAAATATATATATTCGGCCTCCTCTCCTGCTATGATGCCGTACTACTCAACGCGTTCATTCTTTCATTTTCGGTATATTGGTCGTCCTCTTCCTTCTTTTTGTCTAAATTTTTAATCCGACGTCGTTGGAAACTACGCTACGAAAATGTCAAACCCTCAAGAGTGGCAAAATGGCTTGTGCGATTGCTGCTCGCCATGCGATTCCTGTCTACTGGGAACTTTTCTACCATGTATCCGTAAGTTGTGGCCTGACCTCCAAGTCGACGGCATCACTAATTTGGACGACATCATGCAGTTTTCGGTCGAACTTCGCAACGCTTGCAAGACCGCTCCTCTGCGGACATTGAAAGCATAAATTCAGATTGCATCATTTTCGGTGGTCTCTCGTTCACTAGTTTCGCCTGGATGTCAGAAGCCCCCCCAGTCTTTGATGTGCCGCCGGCTTGTTGAGCTTGATCTAACTTGGGAGTAGCTATAATTTAATGAAGAGAGGAGACATGAGAGAAAAATACGGCATTGAGGGTAGCGGTGCCGGCGACTGCTGTGCTTCCTTCTGGTGTTTGTGCTGCGCTGTTATTCAGCAGGAAAAAGAACTCAAATCTCGCCAAGCAGCCGCCATCCAACACCATGGCTATCAACCGGTCAAAGACCATATGCGAATGCCGTAGGGTTTATTCTTATGGGCAACACTCTGGGTGTATGGGTCACTTAATCGAATTCTCTGCATGAGATAACAAATGGGCATACAGTACTTCGTTGCTATCGGTATTGTACGTTGCCAAGATTTGTAATCATGCCACGAGGATTCCACATATTTCCTCGAGGGAGCAGAGGATTGGAAAATCCTAGCTGCAGATTGCAAACATCATACATAATGCATCATAGTTAATTCATAACTTTCGTTGTCTTGGTCAGCATTCCACATGTCTTATTTCTCTGAAACAGAATTCGACGACATGTACAGTTTACTGACCAAGGGCCCCGTTATAAATACTTTGGCATGGAATAAAACTGCCCGAAGGCCAAACTAAATTTATTTCCTTGCTTCTATATAAAATATCGAATATCTCATTGTTCGAGCTTCGAAATTCTCAATATGCTGTTCAAAGGACTTAGTTATTTCACCTTCTTCGGCACTGCTCTTTCGCTCAGTATAAAATCACCAAAGACTCCGACGGTGTGTATTTCATTCGATTCCGTTTGTCATCTTTGCAAAGATGGAAAGCTAACAAATTGATGCGGATTTCAGCAATGTGGGGAGACAACAATAACGTGGGAAGGCGGTGTGCCACCATACAACGTAAGCGTTGGCTCTGGTCTCTCCCCGCTAGGGACTTGGAGGAAAATGTGTAACCTGCTCCTGTGCTCCGGCCAATCGCGCGACTTGGGTGAGCTAGGTGAGGGTCTTGGCAAAAACGAATGGGTGGGTAAGATGAGAGGGGAGGCACTGCAAGAGGGGCGCTCTAAACCGAGGCCACGAACAAATTCAATTTCAGCTATCAGTAAACAACTTGGTGACAGCGTTGCATAGTATCAGAAATGGACAAAACCAAACCAAGCAGTGCCAGACCAATGAATAATAAGAATAAAGCCATATGGCGCGGTTAAACCTTCGAGTCGCGAATGAAACACCCAATCGGCAGACTAGACTGCCAAGCATCCTTATCCACTACCTCTACATCAACTTGCTCATCCATAGAACCGAAACTCTTGCGCCATTTGACGGTGGGGAAGTGCTTGCTTTTCTTAATACTTATTCTTTGTGGATGGTTGTTTTCGTCCACAAGCGCCATGTAAAAGTACTCCCCAAAGGGAATTTTTGCCATATGCTCCAACAATTCTGCCATCGTAGAAACCTCGGAGCCGTTTATTGCAACAATGAATATGCTGTATATCATGTCATACATCTATGCCGGGGAGCCGAATTTGCAATGGGATATGTAGAGTTCTGAATAGATGGGATATAACGCCATTCGGGCTATAAGATTTGGTTTTTATACCCAGGCACCACAGATCATCGCAACTTCGGAAGTACTAGTACTATAAATGGAGAGTATTGGCACCTTAGCTTCAAACTCTTGTCCCTGGCGAACAGCTAATACACGCAGTAGATGCATCTGGTATTGATACCCAAGTTTATAAGATTTGGTAATAACACTTTTGCTTTCTCCTAGCTGCAAAATGATATCTCCGATGCGGAGCGGGTGGTCCACTAGGTCTCCACTGCTTGATGAGCAGCACATCGCTGGCACCCTACAGACGGCCAATACATATCTGTCAATAATATGCTCGAACCACTTCCGATCCAGTCCTTGTCGAAATGCATCAGACAGTGACATGCGCTTTACATCAAAATCCCTAAAGCGCATGCCTTCTATTTGACCAGATTAGATAGACTCAAGCACAGGTTGTAGTATATCAGACAGAGTGCACCACTGCCCTTCAGACATAAACCCCACTATCAAGCCCTCCGTGTTAAGGAGGATGCCTAGCTGGTCTGTGGGTGGATCTCGAAGCCGACAAACCATTTGGGAGAAGGGCACAAATTTGGACGCGGCATTCTCATGCTCTCTTTCCATAGTTATTTCGTCAATGCTAATAACAGTAGTATATATGGCGATTGGGTTGATAAAATTGAGTGAGACATAGTAGACTAGGTCACCAGCCTAGATAGGGTTTCCCATGGCGAAAGAGCAAGCACATAATCGCCTTTTGAGATAATCTGTAGGATTAAACCTCAGCACTATCAGTTCAATTGCTAGGTGGCAAAAGACCACGGTGGCAGGAACACCCATCCCCTCAATCATCACTATGGCTTCGTCGAATATAGATAGCCCGGGGCTGTGCGTGAGTACGAGACCTCTTGCCGCATCGAAAACTAAGCCGCATTGAATGTCTTCCCTTGCCTGCATTCCATCGGTCAGGACGTCCCGGTATATACCGAACTCGACCATAGCCTTAAAAACGTCCCTCACTGGCTGTGGTGTACCCGGGTCCAGGGCCAAAACCTCGCCGATTTTTGGTTCGAGAGGCTCGTATTCTTAATGCAGGAGAGGCTTCAGACTAGAGGGGACATATGCCGGTGTATCTATGGAAGTGATGACCCAACTACCGCCTTATATCGGTTCTCTTTTCATCTCCAAAGGAAAATCTTTGGTTGCTTTGAAGCAATATCCTGTAGACAGAACATAATTGCCATGATTTCCCGGGGATTTTCGATAAACAATAATAAAGTCCCCGAGTTTACTATCCCCAATTTCTCTCAGCTAGTCTAAACTTTTAACAACTTTTCCATTGACAAACTAAATAAGACTACATCCCTCCGAGAATTCCAAACCACCAATTGCAATCATAATACCCCAAAGAACAATATTATTGGAGATACCAACTAAGAAAGGAATATCATAAAAGATAGTACCAAATCACCTAATAAGACAATAAGGTATGAGAGTATGGAGGTCTTAGATAAAACATTCCACAGTCTTTGTAGCATCTTGGCTATATAGCCTCCATCATGTCATTCTAACCCATTCACCAACATAATCGTTCATATATAACTCCACTTAGAGCAAACTAGTAACAACCTTTCCATCAAGCTCTAGCAAAATATCTCCTGCCATAAGCTTACCGTCCGCCGGTCCTTCTAGCAACACGACTTTGGCACAGACGGCATGTTTGGTCCCCAATCGGACCAGCCACTCCTCCTTAAGCCCAAGTCTTGCGCACTCATTCAATGGTTTAAGTTCCCATTTCATCTATAGGGTTCCACGGCCGACCAGAAAGCCCTGGCAGATCCATTCCAGGGCCTTTTTAACCAGATCCAGTGGTAACATGTCGGCAATAGTTCCATCATTGCAACAGTTAAGAGCCACGCCATAACCATTAATATTAATTGCCAACCCACCAGAGCTTCCACCGCTCATATTCAATTATATCATAATATATTCAATGTTCATATCTCCCGCTGCGTCAGGAGCTTCGCCGTCGACTCTTCCGATGTATCCATGGGCCTCATTGCTTTTGCAGCCAGAGGCATTTGACACGATTCGAAACTCAGATCCTGGTTGAGCAAGTTCAGGCTGTAAATCGATGTGCTTTGCTAAATCTGGAGGAATATTCCTATCTTTCGTGAGAACTTGAACGATCGCAAAGTCGTGTTCAGGATCTGTGTAAACCGCAATGAATGAATACTGCGCGTTGACATTAGCAACTATGATTATGACAATTGGCAGATATTACGCAATTTGTTGAGCCCCGAATATGACATATCCTTCTGACGGCCCGCTACCCACGACATGCTTAGCTGTAAGAACATATCCCAACAGTGTATTCACCAGCGTGCCTGTCCCTTGACCGCATCCTGCCTCCTCATCGTTAAGGCAAACTGGGTTTGCCTTATGAAAGGTGCAAGTTGCGGCCTTGACCAGATCCACGGCCTTCCGCCACCGGTTGAATGGAGTTGAGATCTCGTTAGAGTGCGTCATTATAGAAAGACTTATGGGCAGAAAGATGGGAACAGGCACCACTAGTCCGACGGAAAGGCTGACCCCTTTTATGGTTTATGGCGGCCTTTTGTTATCAAATAACACGTGAATATGCAAGAGCGGAAACAAAAAGGCCGACGGAAGGCACGGCATACTGTTGCCAATAGTCTTTAGCCACGTGTACCCATTGCAAGTAGATCTGACCTCAGCCACGGCTAGCAGTCAGAATAGTTCCAGTGTTTTACCACACGAATCCAGAAGGAACCTATCGCTACTTTTGTGTATAAAGTAGCTACTAAACCGGGCTTCCTTACCAAATACTTGCCCTTGGTTCAGTGTATTCGCGGAGCGCTTAGCCCTGGATTAGTGGGCTTGCTAAGCAACCAGCCCTAGCTCACTGGGTTTACTACATGCTCACATCTCGCTTAGTGTGTTCACTCAGAGCTCGCCCTACCCTGAAGCTTACTATAGTTCACATACTAAGCAAAAATTAATGCTCAAGTACTTATCCTTGTTTCAAGGGCTGAGTTGATGGAGTTGCCAGATGGATCTTGGGGTGAGGTGGGCCTAGGTGGGTGAGGTTGGAAGGTTAGTTGCGACCTTAAAATGGACTTTGGATGAGCGCTTGAATATTTAATTGATCGTCTTTTTCTACATAAACATGTATGCCCTTTTGGGGGAAATAGATTACTGTCTGTCTGTTTGAGACATTGGAACCCAAATCACGATTGCGTCCACAAGGATTCCAATGTAGCCTGACGATGGCTCTGTTGACCTGCAGCGCGTTGGAGAAGCTCCAACCAGCCTTCCGGGCGATCTTGAAGAGGCCGGCATAGCGTCCCGAAGACGTCCATCATGCACTTCAGCTGCTGGGCATCTATAACAGCGTGGTGATTCCTTCCATACAGCGGGTGATTCGTGGTCATCAGGACTGGAAACAAAATGGGCAAGGACGACGGGAAGACCTGGCCACTCCGTAACCTGACACTTTCGAGGTTTTGCCGGAAGTACGGAATGAGTGGGATGCATTGGGAGTCAGGAGGTAATACTCCATACTCGCCCTCCGACTCTAACCACTCGCGCAATAGTCTTAGGTCAGATGTGTTCAGGTGCCACGACACGAAAATCGTCTCTTGCGAGATGCCTTGTTGCCTGAGCTCATCTGCAACTTGCTTTGCAGTCATGGGGCCATGCAAGCAGTGATGCCGCTTGACAGAATATTGAATCATCATTTCCATGTGCGATTCGAAGCTGGACCGGCCTTGGGTTGTAGCTTGGTAGGTTTCCGGTGAGTACGAGGTCAGACAATCCAGGGTCGTGGTTCCGTCGGCATCGCACATACCGATCTCGAATACCCTCCTGGTGGAAGAGCTATATTCGAGATCGATATATTGCAACGCCGAGGCCGGCGACTTGCCGCACTTAATGGAATCGATGAGTGCAAGCACGTTCCCCATCATGGGCTTGTCAGTCCATACTTTAGGCCTGATAAAGTTTGTTTCTTTACATTTTATCTCCATATTGCATTAATAATTGTGCCATACATTTAATGCATGTTATGCTCAAGTGGAAGTGGTTTTGAGCTTGACTTGGTGAATCAATGAGTGCTAGCCGGCTTCGGCTGTGAGGATGGTTCTGACTCAGCAAGTGGCTGGGGGAAGTGGACCGCCGTGCAGGTTGCATACATGAGGCGAACAGCTTGTTCAGCTGTGGGCAAGGTGAAGAAGCCACTGCGCACAAGCCAGCCCGCCAGCTGGAGGAGAGGGAGCTACAGAGAGCGGCCCAGGTCCGACGGAGGTCTGGACGAGCCATTGGCCCGGGCAGGGTGTAGTCCGTGTCGCGTGTCGCGGGGCGGGAAGCGAACAAATGAGCGAAACGGGCAGCGCAACGCTAAAGTGCCGGCTCCTCACAAGCAGGGCCTACGCCTACAGGAGGCCGTCTGATTACCTCCGCTCTCCGCGGGCACGAGTCACTTCCAGTGTGGTTGGGTGAGTCAAAACACCAAGACAGATCCGAAGACGGGCCCGGTTTAGGCGGGAATGACGCACGGCGGGGCATCATGGACACGCTACGCTGCTTCTGGGCCCTGGTTCTTGTCCTTGTCCATCATGCCCATGTCCTCCGCTGGCCATCATGGCGGGGCACCGCACGTGATGCGTGCGCGGTGACGCCGACCCCGCAGTCTGCAAATTTTCTCATTGGTGTGGTTGGACGCCGTACAGAAAAAAGTCAATAGGCTCGGTTTTGTAGAAAAGCTTGCCCCTTCCTGGCTCAATTTGTTCCCTCAATTCAATTCCTCCTTCCAATTGCCCTCGCTGTGTACAGCCCGCTAGCCCAACATGAGTACCGCCGCTGCCCCCAACGCTGCCGACGCCGCCGCCAACGACGTCCATGTAAGTCGCCGTCAAGACCCCTCCGGCCTCGCTAACATGTTTTACCCCTCCACCCAGACCGCCAGACATCCCGTTGCCGACAAGACCAAGGTTTCCAACCCGTACCAGCCCGTTGGCGACTTCATCTCCAATATTTCAAACTTCAAGATTATCGAGTCGACGCTCCGCGAGGGCGAGCAGTTTGCCAATGCCTTCTTCGACACCGAGACCAAGATCAAGATCGCCAAGGCCCTTGATGAGTTCGGTTGCGATTATTTGGAACTTACGAGCCCGTTATCCTCGCGCAAGTACACAATGAGAAATAAGTGTGAGAATATGAATTTAACAGTTTTACAGCCCAGTCCAAGGCCGATTGCGAGGCCATCTGCAAGTTAGGCTTGAAGGCCAAGATTCTGACTCACGTCCGCTGCACAATGGAAGACGCCAAGGTCGCCGTGGAGACCGGAGTCGACGGCCTTGATCTCGTCATTGGAACATCCCACTTCCTGCGAGAATACTCGCATGGGAAGTCAATCGAAAAGATCCGCGAGCAAGCTTTGGAGGTGATTGCCTTTGTCAAGTCCAAGGGCGTCGAAGTCCGATTCTCGTCAGAAGATTCCTTCCGAAGCGATCTTGTCGATCTTCTCTCTCTCTACCAAGCCGTTGATAAGGCCGGTGTGAACCGAGTTGGTATTGCTGATACTGTAAGCAATCTGCGGTGGTGGTGGTGGTGAATTTTCAAAGCTGACCCATTTGTAGGTCGGATGTGCTACTCCCCGCCAGGTCTATGACCTTGTTCGAACCCTCCGAGGTGTTGTAAGCTGTGACATTGAGGTGCATCTGCACAATGACACGGGCTGCGCTGCGAGTTTATCCCTGGAACATCTCTATTGTACTTTGCTAACATTCTGGGAAGATTGCCAATGCCTATTGCGCCCTCGAGGCCGGTGCTACACACATTGATACATCTGTCATCGGTATCGGCGAGCGCAACGGAATCACCACTCTGGGTGGATTAATGGCCCGCATGATTGTTGCTGACCGTGACTACGTTATGGGCAAGTACAAGCTGCATAAGCTAAAGGAGATTGAGGACCTTGTCGCGGAGGCGGTTCAGATCAATATTCCTTTTAACAACCCCATTACCGGATTCTGGTAAGCATCAAGACTGCCAAAAGAAAAGACTTTTTGCTAACATAGCTAGTGCCTTTACCCATAAGATATGTTGATACATTTCCCCTCTGTTATCGATATGCTGACAATTATCTTTACGCAGGTATTCATGCCAAGGCCATTCTCAATAACCCATCTACATACGAGATCATTGATCCGGCTGATTTTGGCTTGACACGAGTAAGTTTCATCTTGTTTTATCACTACTACCTTACAACCTTGCAAAATCCGATCCTAAAGTGGATAACTATTTTGTTATTTCTCCTCCATACCCTTCTCCCCAAGGCTGTCCGTCTTACTAATCATCTTTCTCCAAAAAAGTACGTGCACTTCGCCAGCCGATTAACGGGTTGGAACGCAATCAAGACACGAGTTGGCCAGCTGGGCTTGGAGATGTCCGATGACCAGGTCAAGTTCGTCACTGCCAAGATTAAGGCTCTCGCCGATGTACGACCCATTGCCATTGATGATGCCGACTCCATTATTCGAGCCTTCCACCTTGCCCTTGGCGAGCACCCCGAGAAGGACATGGAGGCTGCTGCTGCTGCCATCCCCACTGCCTAAGACTACATTCCCACAAGGAGAAAGAAAAATCTCGAGCTGGCATATTGTCAAGTTTGGTCTTTTGGCATTTGAATATCAGACTTGTTTAGTCGCATTGGCCGATTTAGCGGCAGTTTCCTAGGTTGCCCAAGAAATGGGAAGGGACCTAGAATTTATGCAAAGGGAAGAGAGCATTTGGTTGAAATTTTGAAGGCGTTGATTGGTCAAAAAAAAGGTAATAGACCTTGTTGGCTTAGCATGAATATGGAGATTACAAAGATGCAATGTCCTGATGATGGCTGTGATAAAAGAAAGCCTTTACGGAAATATTAGTACATTCCTTTGATTTTGACTTTGTATGGCCGAACAAGCTATTTGTCTAGACCAAGAAATGGGGGATGTGAGCAAGTTGGTTGTCCTTGCTGCTTTGAAATTAATATAAGCCCGTAAACATGAGAAGGTAAGTTGCACAATATGGGCCTTGTCTTTGCAGGCCCTGCTGGCGACACAATCTACCTCATTCATGACGAATGTTCGAAAGAAAAAACTCATCATCCATCTCGAGACTGCTCAACTATTCCG
Source organism: Calonectria leucothoes (assembly GCA_002179835.1). NCBI lineage: Eukaryota > Fungi > Ascomycota > Sordariomycetes > Hypocreales > Nectriaceae > Calonectria > Calonectria leucothoes. The sequence continues at coordinate 69,801 of NAJI01000170.1, read as the reverse complement.
ACGGTCAAAGCAGGGGGTAAAACCCCTGGTCTATAGTTTAACAACCGCTGTATCGCTTCCCCATATATCTACAGAATCAGATTATCGCTTAAAAGCTGTGGATTGGAACCCCAACCAAAAGCAGTTATTCGTATAGTTGACGGATGCAATCGCAATAGTGGCGGTGAATTTGGGCGTTGCTGTACACATCTCAATGAAATTGGCAGAGATTCCGCATTACACAGGCCATGATATCTGTCCCACAAGCGCTCCGAGAATCCTTCTGGGCTGCAACTACAAAGAGGTGGATTTCCCCTCCTGATGACAACAAAGTATGCCAGCGCATGTAAGAGATGCTGTCAGAAAACACGGCCTGTGCGCATAGCCCTTGATCACCTGTGCAAACAGATCAAGAAAAGAGGAAAGGAGTGGCAGTCTCGAAAAATGGCACGTCAACGGCAGACATCAATACTCAATTGGGTTCAGTCTACAAAAGAAAGATTGAACAGTATAAGCTGCAGTACTAGACTGAGCCAATAAGACTGATCAAGATCATACCAGTACAGGAGAGCCACAAGCCCAGCGCTAACTCGGATCTGCTTAGGTCTAGCCAGGTTTTACTCAGTGTAAAACAGCATTGGCTCTGGCTATCGCACGATAAAGGCAAATTCCAACGTCAAGATTCGAATATAACGTAAAGGGTGTATCTGAGACACGTCCTTTGGATCTGTGTTATAGGCAATAGTATGTACACCGTAGCAGACTGGCCTTATTTGGTGGCAATACTAGCTAAGGGTTATAAAATTCGCTGTCTAATTTTAAAGTGTTCTTAAGTTTAACTTGCAAGTTTGAGCGATCTATACACCTAGGCCTCTAGGCCTCCTTGCCACCCACTTGCGGAATCAACTTGGTCAGCAAATTGTTTGTAGCGTACTCTACTAACATAGTTAGATTTACCTTGCTGCCCATGATCCTGAGAATCGGGATATTTGTTATGGCCCGTACGAAATCGGGATAACAGAGCCTTCATAGTAGCTGTTATTCGCACCGGTAATCGCAAGCATTGTGATTATTGACTTATCTTTTGGCCTAACCGTCAATTGATGTAAAAGGAGGTGCGGATCCTTACATGGTGCACTAAGTACATCCCGTCTCAATACCTTTTCAAAGAATTCAAATACGCCCCTGAATTGAAATCCCAAAAAAATTGTTGGAGTAAAGTGTTCCTCGATTTTAAATGACGAGAATAATACGCCGTGGTCAGATATTTGCTACTCGGCATTATAAGCATGTAAGCATTGGTTACTTGCAGATCAAATTCCAATTAAGAAAAACCAACAACTGTGTTGCTGGGATAGTTTTCAATAGCCGAACAAAAAGTACAGCTGTCTCAGAGCACGGAATGACGCATCTACCCGCCATATGACTCAGAGTGGTGCCATTGCATGGTACTGAGTGTTGGAGAGGCAAAATGAAGAGGGATGGTCAAATTCCAAAGCAATGTAGACATGAACTATGAACGGAAATTGACATGTATTTCAATCTAGAAATCACCATGACCAAAGGTTCGGCCATATTCATCTCGCTACCAACGTACGAGTAACTACGGTGCTGAAACCAGCCAGATGAGAAGATGATATGCAAGCTGGTGTAATTGGTAGCTCTGGTATTACCATACACAAAAACGTGTCTAGGTTTCTATTTCTAACCTGTAGCGCAGCCGGTATCTCTGACCCAAGCTTTAAGTGAAGCATCATGGCAACTCCAGAATGAAGCATCATTTCCCCGAGTAGTACTGACATCAACGACCCAGGTACCAAGCCTTTCGCTGTTGTAGCACTGAGGGTTGAAATGACTGCCGCAGCCGTTGACGTTCTTTCCGTCTTCCCACAAAATTAGTCATTATCCATGTGTATTGTGATTCGGACTCTAACTTACTTTCCCAATAGTAGCAGTAATCCTCAACGTTGGTGCCCTCACTAGAAAAAGCCACGCGCCAACGGCTGAGTCCATTTTCAACCCAAAGGTCAATCTGCTCACGATTGACTAAGCATGACTGCCTGCTTTCGATACCTAAGCATTCTCATAATGTTAGCTAAGCGTATCAGGGGCAGAGATAAAAGTTCAGTTTTGACCTTGAGAGCGTGGCAGAGAAAGGGATTCTCCAAAGAAGGGAGCGAGAGTAAGTAGCGCAAGCGATTTGAACATCATGTTGAAACTAAGATTTGAATCTGAGACTTTGTGTGCGGAATGTTTGTTGTATTCGATTGGTTTGATATGCTCAAGACAATATTTTGGCCCTTTAATATACACAGGCTCGGCCGTTGCCTATTTCGATTCAAGTCTTAGTTGGGAGATATTGTGCGTCGGAGGTCGGATCAAATTCAACCAAGAACTTCTCTTTTTGGAACGCCAAGGGACTAAAACCGCACATTAAGCGGGTACGTTCATTTCTATTCGGATTAGGATTCAAAGATCTACACGGCTGAAGCGCGCGATATTTTACCTTGTTTCTTTTTGGGTCAGTGATCGACGGACTGCCAAGAGAAACTGGGGCACTGTTGCGTGATATTGGACTTGGCGGAGATGGACAGAACACTGCAGTCCAATACAATAGCTGCGAATAGTGTTGCCTGGAAAAGAGAAGTGGAAACTCCAAGATGTTGATCAATCCTTCTGACGTAGAGAAGAGACCAAGAACAAGCCAGTGCCTTGTTGAACTTTTGCTGGTGCCGGTTTTTGAAAGTTCACAGCCGCCTCGAAGCCTCATGAGAAACGCCTTAACTCGAATAAGAAGTTGCCGAATTGCTATAAGAGATTGCATTTATTCCCCCGTGAGGGTATGATTTCTGACACCGCCCTCCTTCAGTTCAGCATCGACTCTTGTAACGCATTCGCCATGAAGCTCATTCCAGTCATCGGAATTTTGGCTTTGATTCCTTCCCTTGCATCTGCTGGACCTATCTCCAAATCACAGGGTAATGTGATATGTCACATATTCTTTCTTGCTAGTGTCCCTGTGCTAATGAGTCCTGATAGTCATGGAAAGCAGACAGGCGGGAAACTGTCTCGTCAACCGCCAGCACATTGATACATGGCACGAAAACGCCCAGAGCCGACGACGTGTTGCCTTTTCTTCTGAAAACACGCCGGTTGAAAATTATTGCAAGTATTGGCAAGGTGGTGAGTCGAAATGCAATGATTATGACACGCACAGTGACTAATTGAGCGGCTCTCAGACAGTTACATACGTAACGTCCAGTGCTATCACAGTGAATCAATTGGATCCTGGGTGATTGACGTGAACACGGATCTTGGAGCGGTCGGAGACCAGGTTTTCAATGATCGCTATGTCTCAAGTCTTCGCGACTGGAGGACCGAGTACCACTGCGCGACGGGTTAAGTTGCCAGGAGCGAATCACAGGAGGGGAAGTTTACGATGACACAGTGGCCATTAGAATCTCCCAATTGAGCATTGTTTCGCTAGTCGTGATGATTCGTGTTTGTTCCCTCAACATGGCGACGAAGCTTGCATCTGCGCGTTCTTTTTGTTGCCAAGCCGTGGTACAAATGCCTCCACCTTGTGATTGAGTTCCCTATGCAGCTTAAAAGTGTCGGGTTCTCTCTGTTGGTAGATTTACAAATATTTGGGGTCCGATATTGGGCTGCTAGAAAATTGTTTTTCCTGATTGAATTTCTGGCCTCAAACTTTACGCGTAAACTGTTGGTCGCCAAGGAAAGGTGGAGAATGAACCAAAGCTCAAAAATTCGTTGAATTTCGTGTTTGAAACCCCTGCGGTGGGCCTTCGCCCAGATTAAAACCTGGAGTCATGCACCCTCAATAAGTAAAGAGTTTTAAATGAACAAGTTATGTTATTAGCTCAGCCAAGACGTAAGGGTTGTATATTTTTCGTCCCCTCTTCAACAAGTCAGTTGTGATCATGCCACCCTGCCGCTAAGATTATTGCCAAGCTTGAATCCTTCAGCTGCATGGATCTTGCCCCTCGTTCAGAATGACGTCAAGCTGCGGGCTCAGCCTCCCTAAACTTGATGCTGGCTAAGTTAATCAATAGCTAGAATCTGCCTTTTATTTTCAACACGCCAGATGACGAATTGTTCAGTGATGCGTGGATAACATCCATTATTTCATCTGAACTCAAGATATCACCGGATGAGAATATTCTCGCACCTACATATTCTACTCCAAGCAACCCTCTAAAAGACTAAATTGGCATTATTAATAGCTCCTGAGACAGGAAGGCCATCTTGGCGGCCCCATATTCAAAGTCTGAGTCGATATCCAGCCTTTCAATATCCCAGTCAACACCCCATCCTCACCTTATTATTCACAATGGGGATGCAGCTTCAGCCATCCATAACGCCGACAGATTTGATCCCGCTTTGGTATAAAATTTTTTGACCCGCCTGTATTGTGTCAGTTAAGTAAACTTCATCACAGGGAAATGAAATAAATTTAGCAACGTCAAGTAATCGAAATCACCATCACCATCGAATTTCGACGCAGTGATCATCTCCTTTTAAGAACGGCAGATAATGTATAGCTTATAATTCTTTGATTACTTGGGATTTATTCTTGAGCTGGGCTACATATTTCAAGTCACACTGTCACGACAGTTCGAAATTTCAGACTTGTCAAAAACAATAGACACCTTGTTATTTAGACACTAAATAGACTGTGGACTAGCAAATATTAATCCCGAACGACACCACCCCTCCTCAAACAATTTAGAAAGCAATGCACACCGGATAACCAAAACTTGATATCTATCTAGCTACGTGTGTAGATAAACACAAACACCGGCGGAAGGCACTGCGGCTGTGGCCAAAACAGTCATCTGTTTTATCAGATTTAAGCCTGGAAAGGAGTTCCCTTGGGCTGCTCCTTAGGGGGAGGGGGAACGTCGCGAGCGTGAGGCCCCTTGGGGTCCTCAGGAAGAGGAGGAGCAGGAGCATCTCGAGCGTGAGGGCCCTTGGGCTCATCCTTGGGAGGAGGAGTGACATCTCGAGCATGGGGCTGCTTGGGGTCTTTGGGAGGAGGAGGAGGAACATCTCGAGCATGAGGCTCCTTAGGATCTTTGGGAGGGGGAGGAGCATCTCGTGCCTTAGGACCCTTGGGGTCCTTAGGGAGAGGGGGAGGAGGGGCGTCTCTGGCATGAGGCACCTTGGGCACCTTGGGAGGAGGAGGAGGAACATCGCGGGCCTTAGGACCCTTGGGGTCCTTAGGGAGAGGGGGAGGAGGGGCGTCTCTGGCATGAGGCACCTTGGGCTCCTTGGGAGGAGGAGGAGGAACATCGCGGGCCTTAGGACCCTTGGGATCCTTGGGGGGAGGAGGGGCAGGGGCGTCTCTAGCGTGAGGCTCCTTGGGGTCCTTCGGTAGAGGGGGGGCAGGGGCATTGCGAGCCTTAGGACCCTTGGGATCCTTGGGGGGAGGAGGGGCAGGAGCGTCCCGGGCCTTGGGACCCTTGGGATCCTTAGGAGGAGGAGGAGCCGGAGCATTTCGAGCCTTAGGGCCCTTGGGGTCCTTGGGAGGAGGAGGAGGGACGTCCCGAGCGTGAGGCTCCTTGGGATCCTTGGGAGGAGGAGGTGGAACGTCTCGGGCGTGAACCGGAGCTTCCTTTGGTGCCTCCGGTGGAGGGGGAGGAGCGTCATTGCGGACCTGGACAGCCCCGTGAATATCCTTCACAGGAGGAGGAGCGCCTTGGGAAGTTTGTTAGTAACAATCATCTTGGCTATAAATGTTGTAGCTTACCAATGACTCCGGCACTGGCGGAGGTCGCGCAGACAGTGACGAGGACAGTAGAGAAACGCATTTTGGCAAATTTTTAGGCTTCTTTGGCGAGTGAATGAAGACGGGAGATTGAATGTGGTTGTGAGATGAGAACTGTGTTGTTATTGTTGCTGTTGTTGCTGTTGTTGTGTGTGATATTTTTGTCTTTGACGGCAGATTCAGGTCCTTTTATACATTGTTCGAAACTCCTTGTCAAGAGTTATTCTTCAAGGTGAAGACGATTATAGAAAGAACGAGTGTTGATCAAAGTCCAGGCCACGCATCATCGTTCCATGTCCGTGTTTGTTGAAATCCACTTTTCGTTGTCAGGAAGTTGATTTCTTTGGTTCTATTCCTAGATCCTACAAAAGATGCGAGGCTGAATTGCGTTTTGAATGTGGAGAAGCACACGTACAACTCGGTCGATCAACCGATCAACCGTGCATGGAGCCGTTTTGTTGTCCCAATGCACTCTGCTATACTAGACCGATTGTCTATTTACTGAATTATACACTGCCTACTGCGTGGTGAATTTTTGGTCTTGTCGTTGTTCGATTCACAATCTCTAATTGAAAAACTTTCCCCCCATAGTAGCATGGAATCCCCCCCCCCCAAAAAGAACAATCCGAAGGCCACCATAGCTGTGGTGATCCCGAAGCAAAGGTCAATTCTATACAAGCATTGACCAATCGATCTACGGTGAGACCGGTATTCATTTGTGGTGCATTGCAATGTAGACATGTCAACTCTCATCATCGACTGTTGATCAACAGCATGAGGGATTACGAATACTGCCTCCAGCCTGCATTGTGATCACATTTACCATTGACTGCGTTGAAGATCTTGCCGAAAGGAAGTTAGCCTCGCCCTGACCGGGTCCCGGCACCCGCCAAAACGGCTGACGCGTCGGTCGGGTTAAATTTACGGGAAGCTGGCTGACGCGGTCGGGCTAAATTTAGCGCCAGTCGGCAGCCGTTATTTGGCACATTGGCGGATGGACTGGCACCATAGCGTGTTGCGCGTTTGATCAGCCTTGAAGATTGAGATCGTCGAAAAGGCCTGATGTTTCTTGGGCTGTAGCCGCAGAGCCGAGCGTTCGGAACGGGCCCCACAGACACGGACGGCATTCCCAGCCATGTGCTCCAACGGTCGGTCCGGTTTCGTTCAAACAAGCAAACAATCCAAGGGGCTAGCACGGATCGTCAGATTCAAGCATGGAGACGTGTATCCACCCACAATTATCCGATGATGCAACTGCCGGTTTATCTCCAATATCCCCTTTGCACCCATGTCTGGGGTCAAGAAATGTGCCGACGGAACATTGGGGAATAGCCTTTCATAACTCGTACGACAAGTCTTGAAAGGCGTGTGCACGGTTTATCCCTTGACAAGTTTAGGGTTAATCGGAAATGCTGCTTTTCTCCCCACTGATTTAGCGGAGGGAGATTACAGACGCGCAAGCACTACCCTAGAGAATAAATCGAAGATAAACTGGAAAAGGGAAGGGAAAAACTTGTTTCATGAGACTCGATTAAAGAGATGGGTTTGTTCTTCACAATGAATACTCAAAATGTTTGCTTAAACTGCTCAATAAAGAAAATTCTCATCGGACATAGGGATTCGTTGAAGGCTGACAAAGGAACTGACCTAGGAATTGATGTGTGGAGACTGAAACATTCTAGCACTAATGAAGTATCATAGGGTGAAATGAGAGTAACATGTAATATTTCGATATGATTTATGCATCATCCACTGCCGAGTAGCCGGTTTCTAGTCAACAATAGGAAACATACGAGCTGAATTCTCATCAATAGCATGGGCACAATGGATGATTGATTATTTCAAAACGTTCAGAAAAAGAGAGACTCTTTTTTACATGAATCGGAAGAGTAAATAAAACCTGCATGTTTCGTTCCAATCGCTGCAACTCAATTTGAGATCTTTCCATTTGGCATCCAAGTCATGGTGGCTTTCTGAATGATTGTGGACGGAGAATGGGCGGCATCCTCGGGACCCGTTCCGACTCCAATGACGTAAACTCCTTGAGCTAAGACCCATTGTCCAGCCTTCCAAGAAGCTACGTCTTTCTTTCTAACATCAATTGAAACCATGATAATCGCTTTGGCTTCTAGAGGTGCCGTTTTTTTAACCCCACATAGAACGGCCTCCTCATGGTGCCCCCTCGGCCAAAGGTACAGTTGGACCACTTCTTGACCTGCCCGGTCCCCGGTATTGTCGACTCTGATATCCACAGTCCAGTGGTCACCTTCGTCAGTCACATCATACATGTGACATTTGAAATTTGTAAAGCTCAGCCCATATCCAAACCACCACTGGGGCTTGACCGCTTTGTGATGGAGGTACCACCGGTAGCCAACATGGCTGTTTTCCTTGTAGATGACTGTCCCTTCTTCTCCAGGCCAAGACTGCGTATCTGATGCAAATGGGAGATCAGTGTATTTTCGAGGCCAAGTGATGGGTAAGCGGCCCGATGGATTCACATGACCAAAAAGCACGTCTGCCAACGCGTTTCCTGCCTCTTGGCCCCCATACCAGGCCTGCAAAATGGTGGAGGCACTGTCGATCCATGGGACCTCGACTGGAGACCCCGATTGGTTCACAATGACCAATGATTCCGGCCGATTCATCCGCTCCAGCAGCGCTGTGACAAGCTTATCCTGGTCGCCGGGGAGTGCCATTGACTGCCGATCGTAGCCTTCACTTTCCCATTCATCGCTCAGGCCGAGAACCGCCACCGTGATTTCGCTTTCGTTTGCAACCGAGACGGCTTCGGAAATCAACGTCTCAGAGTCGGCTATTTCTTCTCGGTATCCGATTCGAAGAGACGGGTGAGATGAGAAAACGTGGTTGGCATCCCTTGTTTGCATCCCACCCGACGGGGATAAGTCTTTGTCCATCCAAGCCTCAATGGTGATGCTGTATTGCGTACCAGCTTCCATGTGCTTGCTTCCGATTCGCTCAGCACTTCCGAAGGAGTAAAATGTTTCTCCACGCTCGGCCCACTCGCCATTGTCGACAACAAGCTCGCCATTTACATAAACACGAGACCCGCCCACACTACTCAGGCTGAAGCTGTGATTCCCTGTTGTCGTTGGTGTCAAGATGGAGGAAATTCGCAGAGAGTATGGCGGGGGATTTTCCGTTTGGAACTGGCGAGGAGAGCTGTCGGACAGGTCGACGCTCGAATTACCACGGTGCTGAGTCTCGATGATCGGGCCAGACATGTCGCTTGATTCAAAAAATTCAATCTGAAGCATCGGCTGAGTTGCGTCGTCTGATGGACTGGTCCATTGCTTTTGGTCCAAAAGCGCCAGCCACTTCCTCGCGTACGCTCCTTGGGCATATTTAACACGTAAATCAACCCCTTTCTCTGCCGCAGCCTGTCTGAACGACTCCATTGGCTGGCTTAGATATTGCGGGTTCATGCTGGCAGAACCCCCGCCGCCTGGAGTGCCCACGAGAGCGTTGGGCCCAACAAATGCAACTTGTTTTCCGGCGAGCTTGTGAAGGTCTAGCGGTAAGGTGGATCTTGAATTTTTCAAAAGTACAATCCCATTTGCAGCAATTTGTCGCATTAGTTGCACGTCCTTGGCGGATGTATTGGATGATTCTTCACGATCTCGACTTTTTTCGGCCTCATCTGCGGTGAGTCCAAGTAGGCCAAATTTGTCGGCGAGATTCAATATCCGCGTAACCGATTCATCAATCTTATCCAAAAGCTCACGACTTGGCTCGTCCTTGATTGCCTTGAGTAATTTGGTGCCTCGTCTTTCCGGCGGACCGGGCATTTCAAGGTCTAGACCAGCTCTTAGGCTGTCCACGGTCGAGTTGGTACCACCCCAATCACTCATGATGACTCCTTGGAAGCCCCATTCTTCTCTCAGAATATCTTTAATGAGTTTGGAGTTCATATCCATGTGCTTTCCATTGACTGAGTTGTAGGCGGTCATGATACAACTAGGGGATGCTGATTGGAGCACCATCTCAAAGGGCCGTAGGTAGATTTCTCGCAGAGCCCGTTCTGAGATTTGGGCATCCATGGAGAATCTCTGATATTCCTGGTCATTTCCAACGCTATTAAACTCCATTAGACTCATCATGCTTGGTCTCACGAATCGCAAGATTCCATCTCCCGCTACTCACAAATGCTTAGCTGTCGCAGAGACCTCGCCCGTCTCTTGGACGCCCAGGACATACTCGGATGCCAATGTTCCACTAAGAAACGGATCCTCGCCAAAACACTCAAAGTTCCGTCCTCCTAGAGGATTTCGAGCACAGCAAATTGTCGGGGCTAGCAATACCTGCGCAGACTTCTCTTTCGCTTCCCGGCACAGCAGCCTTCCCAAGTCTCGTATCTCAGAGCCAGACCAGGTTGCAGCTTGGCACACGGGGCCGGGAACGAAGGCCGATTTTGGACCGTCGACTGAAAACTTACCTCGAGCACCCGAGGGGCCATCAGACGTCTGTAGAGTCAGTTCATGGGTAATTGTATTTAGACTGCGCGAATACCTTGATGGATCCAATTCCTAATCGTGAGATTTCTTGTGTTTGCCACACGTCGGCTCCAGAGAGGAGAGAGACCTTTTCTTCCCAGGAAGGTTGGCGAAGAAGCTCTGGAACGCTGGTCAAAGGCATATTTTTGGATAGGCAGTTCTGCTGGTTTGACAGACGGTCTTGAAATGATACACGAGTGGTTTGGGCTGATAGGTTTCTTATCTACCGCCGCTTTCGGCTCGGGCAATAAAACATGACGAAGATTGCAAAGATACAGCAGAAGTTCTATTGGACAATCCTTATCTTTACGCCGAGCCTAGCCCTCTTTGGCGAGGCCCAATCTTATCATTTTGCGATATAATCCTTTTTGCTATAATCCACTCGCAAAGATAAGATCTCCACTACTGGAAAAGAGTCTTAGTAAAGGGAATAAACCAAAGAAAAATCCAGATTTCATTATTATATTTCAGCCTTTAGTATTGATAAATTAGTAATCGAATACATTGTAGCCTCAGTAGGCTAGAAAATCCTATCCCTAAATGGCCTGGCTATGAGAGCTGGGTAGCAACAAACAACTATTTTGCGATGGTAAGAAATATGTGTGAGGCTACAAAGAGAAAAATATGGATGGGAATTATAACATGTTGTGCAATGCAAGGTCAGATTTCCCCAATGTCACCAACGCCCCTATACAAACGGAATCCACCGGTTTGCCCATATACCCGAGGCAACCTCATTAAAATGGTTATAAATATAGCAAGTAAAACCGCACCAGAAACATTGTCCGAGCCATGAGTGACTACTGAAGCCTCGTAGTCAAGGCGTTTACAAGTGTCTCAGCCGCCATACGTCGACCGCTGTCCTCGGGATATTTCTGCCCCAACTCTTTGGCACGCAATTGAATGGTGTCTGATTCTGGGCCCAGCAAGATTTCAGATAGAGATTTGAGTAATTCGTCTTTCTTCCATCTTGGTTTTGCCTCCTTGTTACCCCATCGGCCAATACCAAGAAGCTCCACCCTGCTCCCAAAGTCATAGCAATCTGCCCAGCCAGGCAGAATGACCTGCGGAATACTGGCACTGTTACCGGGGGAAATTTTCCATTAGCGTGTCTACTCGAAATTCTTTGAGTGGACGTGGACTCACCATAGCGCTTCGTTGAAGGAATTTGCACCACCGTGGTTCACCGAGCAAATGATGTGGCCGGATTCTAGCACAGACTTGGGTTCTACTGTGACCCAATTTGTAATCCGAATCTGATCGCGGTCCATCTCCTTCCCTAAGAGAGCATGGATACCATCATAGGCTTCCTGACCAATTTGCTCGACGCAGCTCGTTACACCCTTCTTCTCGCTCACCACGCCCTTGACCTTGAGCTTCCATAAAATTTGCAATTCCTGATTCATGTATTGTTTTGATTCCTTGGCTTGGTCCAAAAACTCACGGTATGCAGCTGCCATTTCCACCGCTTCCGACACAGTCGCCTCAAGATGACTTCCAAGATTGATGTAAAGTGTAGGTCCTCGAGCCAACCAATGTTCCAGTGATTGATCAAGCTTGTTGATGTTCGCAGAAGCTCGGATAATAGGGCCGCAGGGAACAACCTGAGGAGGCATGATATCGAAGGGGTAGTCCAACTCGGGAGTGTTGGCGGTGAGGATCCGGAGGCCTGGCGGGGGGGCCTTGAGGACGCCCAGGTCGTTGGCAGTCATTATCGTAATATTTTCTCCCAATCTCTCCAGCAAAGCAGCTTCGGCGTTCTTAACTCGTTGGCTGGTAACTAGCGTGTATGCGGCGACGAGGGTTAGACCGAAGTTCATCGGAATCTGGGACGCGGGTAACGGGTACGGCAAGGCTGAGCAAACTCTGAAAATTGATCATTAGCAAAAATACATTTCGGTTAGTTTAGGCCTCACTTGCACTGGGTACTTCCACAAACCCGCCAGCCGGGGCTGTAGTGGAATTGCAAAATCTTTGATGGTGTTGGGCGACAAGACAATCCAATGAACGCCGACATGGTTGCACACTGTCAGGCCTGGTGTAAAAAGAGGGTCGACCACGGTCAAGTCGGGCTTCACTTTGTGCAAAATATCGAAGCACTGATGATAGATTTCGGCAAACTCATCCGGGTTCCACGGCTGGATGATGCTGTCGATGCACAGGATCGAGCGTGCAGCATTGACAAATGTTGGTGGTCGGTCCCATGCTTCGAAGAGATTCGTTTCAGATCCGATGGAAGCTTCAAATTGCGACCTGCCACGCATGCCATGGAAAACCATAGGCGGAGCCAGTTCACCAGTAGAATTTTCCAGAGCAAATTGGCTAGCTTCAGACACCGCACGCCGCATGCCCTCCAAGGAGGCAATGTGAATCTCAATGTTCTTTTCTCGGATCATCAGCTCGTGCGCCGTGGCCAGCATAACGTTGGCTTGGCCATAGTCGGAATTGGTCAAAAACAAAATCTTTTTGTGAGTGCTGGCAACCATTTTGGGAATAAGAGTCGGTGAATCAATTGAGCAAAACAGCAAGCAGAGCTGGTGGGCTGCTGAGCGTCCCCGGGGCAGCTTTTAAGATAACATGGTTGATGCAACTCCTTTTCTTGAGCAAAGATCAATTTGATGTGATTGAAATAGCATAAATTGCTTAACAGTCATTGCTCTGACTGCCAGCGAAAAATTGCGCTTGTTGTGAGGAACTCTGATTACAGATGTCGATCCGCGTATTGGACAATGTTGCAATTTTCCTCCTGAGCAACACCGTGATAAGAGGATGCATCCATAAATAATTCCAGTTACCTTTCGGCTGTGAGCGAAGCGAGTGAACCAAAAGTGCCGAATGCTACTGTAACACTGGCTGCGTGAAGGCATACGAAATTCTCGCTCTCATTGGATGGATCCCTGTCAAGCTGTCTGGGGCCCCACGGGAGGATACTGTGCTGCGAAATTACGCTGTCGTTGATCCCGACAATTCCAAATACTTTCTCAAATAGCCGGTCACTCAATCTCTAGAGTGCCATCTTGTGTAACCTCGCTAAGCTATTGGGCGAAGCTAAATCGAAAATTTCCGACTTCGTGATTGCGGACAAAAAACATCCCTACCATGAAGACTGACATGGCTACCTCACATATAACCGCTGACTAGACACGCAACTATTGTTTAAATTTGCTTTCTATGATTTTATTACACTCTCTCAATTGCATTGGACACATGTTGCAAATACACTGGTGGCTCTTGTTTCATCGCAAATCCATGCCGACAGGATGAAATGGGCGTGCTCTTCTCTTCTTACCTTTCCTTTGTATGAAATCAGAGAGGATCAAGAAACCCAAAACCTTTTTAGAGAAAATTTTATCGGAAGATAAACCTCTTTTGTTATCCTGAGCCCACTTTACTCTCTCAATTCCAAATTCCAAGAGATGCTAGAGCGACCAAATCAGACTAACGGAAATAAGCCATCGCGCTCGAGCATTTGCCATGTCCTTGGCAAAGAAATTATCCGCCGCAAGGGAAAGAATACTAAATGCTACACTTCAGGGGAAAACAGAAGCATTGCGCATGGAAACTAATGTATTACTATGATTAAACTAATTATAATGAGTGTTGTTTTATTGGACGCCAATCCCGCAGTCCCCTGTCACGTATATCATGTCGTACCCAACGAAAGGCTTCGCCTTATCTCCAATTAATGATAGTACGGAGGAAGGGAACGATTCCACCGCAAATAACAAGAATCAAATGCATTATTGGAGATGACCAAGAGTTGTTAAAGAGTCGACATGGCAAATCCGCCCTTGCTTGCTGACCCGCACACAAAGATAAGATAACCGTTGCCGCACAGGGCCAGTGCTGTTATCTTCTTTGACCTCACGTAAACTCCCTACTGGCACTATTATTCACACTGTCAGTATATCTCGTATAATGCCGCATCCCGGGTACACTTACCGTGCCTAACAGCGCAGAACCAGTACGGACGCCGGCTACACACTTGGCAGTTCCACAGCAGTTGCTCGGGAGCAAGGCTGTGGGATTGAGATTGCAAGGTAGCCCAACGGAAATACAAACTTCAACAGACTTTGTCTGACCAGGTAGCGGGGGAAGGTCGATCTTGATGCTAATCGAAGGAAGAGGGATGATCTGGCTAATCGAAGGAAGAGGGATGATCTGGCTAATCGAAGGAAGAGGGATGATCGGGCTAATCGAAGGAAGAGGGATGATCTGGCTAATCGAAGGAAGAGGGATGATCGGGCTACCGGACGGAGGAGGGAGGATGTGACTGGTCTGTGAGGGCGGGGCGCTCTGGCTGCTCGGCGGGGGAGGAGGGACGCTCTGGCTGCTCGGCGGGGGGGGAGGCATGCTATGGCTGCTTTGTGGAGGAGGAACACTTTGGCTGCTCTGGGGAGGTGGAATAGACTGGCTGCTCGGTGGAGGAGGGAGGCTGTGGCTAGTCTGCGAGGGCGGGGCGGCTTGACTGCTTGGTGGAGGAGGGATGCTCCGGCTGCTCTGGCTGCTCTGGGGAGGTGGGACTGAAGACGATGCCGAAGAATCAACGCACTATTGGTCAATGGTTAGCATGGATGAATGATGAGGGGGCCAGGTCTGCAGCCGCACCTTTCCGAGACCAATAAGACTGGCGCCATCAGCAGGTAGGATGGTCTGGCACTTCATCCCAGAGCAACAACTCAGTATCGGCGGGATGTTGACACTGCTCGAGAGGGCCGTGAGGCACGGTTGTTGGATGAGAGCACAGGTGTTCACTACCGGCTTGGTGCACTGTCGAAAATGAGCATGCTTTCACGAGATGTGATGAGCTGTGAACCTACAAGACCCGAAGTGGCAAGTGCATTGCCTGTCGGGAGCACACACTCAAGACCTGCGCAGCAGAACTGAGAGGATTTAGTCAATAAGTTGCAAGCTCCGCCGCTTACTACACAGGTGTTCAAGTCTGGTATCGCTACACCCATGACCGTGGTAGCTGCAGAGGCAGCGAGAAGAATGCTGTTCAAGTACTTCATGTTGTTGGAGGTGTTGTGTTGTGAAAGCTGAGTGATCTGCTCAAATCTATTCGAGTGAAAGACGCAGTCAAGTTATATACACGACCGGGGACTCGTCAGGTCGTGGTACACGCAGCCGTCTTTGGTCCAGATAGTCCAGCTAGCGCCATGACAGCATTCCATTGGAGCCTTTCAGCTCCAAGTCGCTATATTCCAACCCGGCGTGCCGGCGTGCCGACATGCCGACACCCGTTGTGCTGGCCGCAAACCTAAACCAGTGGTTACGTAGGGTCTGGAACCTGGACCCTGAGACGGAATGGTGCCTCAAATTCCAGTCACATACCCATCTGTGTGGGAATGGCCCGGACAGTAGAATTCTCGACTCATTAAGGTTAGAGTATAAATGATGCGACAGGCGTCTATTGGCGAACTCGGCTGGCCGAGACCATTGCCACGTTTTCAACCGGCGCTACCAGCGAGAATGTGGTGACGCGTAATTCGCTACGCCCGCTGATTTTCGGGCTCACAGGAAGGCATCAAGAGAAGCAAGGACGGTGAGATCAGCAATTTGATTTTGATAATATCTAAGTCTATCTTCTTTTGGTGGTATACTAATTGATACAGCTCAAAGCAAGGGTTGATTCGGTGATGTCGGCGGGGAAGGAGAAGCCTCAGGTGGCGAAGAGCACAAAAGGTTCAATAGAGAATCGTCATCACCCTCGTCTGCTCCAGCATTTTCAGAGTCCATTGATAGAAGGCGCGGATCAATTCCATCACACTGTTGTGTTTGGCCAGAGCAAACGGGCTGGTCTGTTTGGTCGCTGTCAAAATTCGACTCCCCTGAACTGTCAATGGGAAGCTGTGGCATGCCTTTGGAAATCCACACCCGCACAAACTCTGCCATGCACAGAGCGACCGCCTCGCGCTTCATTATGAAGAAATCTCCATCACTATAACCGAAATGTGTCATATGGTCATATACCATAGTGTGATATTGTTCACTGGAAAGATATTCGTCTCCCTTTTCCACGAACGCCTCTTCAGCTATAGGCAAAAATGGGCTGGGGTACCGCTCATCCCCCGGAAAGAGGATAGTATAGATACGCCGCCATTGCTCTTCAGCAGGCATATTCTTACTTTCTCCTTTATTAATATTCTCCAACTGGTCATTTGTGATGAACCCATATTTCGGCTTCCCGACCTCGCACTGTCCGTGGTCGATGTTGGCCATGTTCGCCTTGAAGCATATAGGACAATCATTTTTATTGTAGTGACGGCGGTTGATATGTGCTTTCAAGTCACAGATTCTCTTGTGTCTTCTGAAGCAAGTATTTTCCCACTTCTGAGGATCACGCCTAAGGTACGGACAAGCAAAGTACCGAATGCGCCCAGACATTTGATTTGTGGGAGATCCATCTGCACCGCCCTGCGAATCATCATCGCGAGACTCGCGTCCCGGTTGTCTGCCTGGGGGGCATCCCGAGTTTCCCCCCTTTCTTGTGCTGCGCTTCGAGCTGCTCGCAGCGGGGTACGATTGCTGACGTTGGGCTCGCTGTCTCCGTGTTCCCCGCTGCTGGGACACAAAGGTCCAAAACTGTTGAACAGCCAATGAAATGATCCATTCCCTACGCTTTTCCCATTCTATCGCATCTAGCGTAGTCACTGGGACATATTCGACGGGATCGTCGTCCTGCCCGACGCATTTTGAGTCGGGGCATCTGCAGGCAGCAGAACTTGTTGTGTGAGGCTCCTCGGGAGCCCAAGCACCGACACCCGTGGTGTTATTTAATGAACCATCGACCCGGGTAGAACGATGAGATTTACCGAGCAACTCATCTTGGAGTCCTAGGTGCGATCTCACAGTCGCAACGTCTGAATACGCGACTGTGGGAGAAGCCTGAACTTTGACCAGCTTCAGTCGGCCGAATTCTTCACTCCCAAAAAATAAGTCACCGTTTTCCCAAGAAAATCCATCTCGCCATGGGAACAGAGATCCGAAGCCCTCTTGAGAAGCCGATGGCCTGGTTCGCCGGCGGAGGTTGCCAAGCTCACCAACCACGACATTGATTGTGGAAGTAAGCTCACTACCCTCAAAATTGGTGGTTGGAGCAACTTCATTGCTCTCCAAATTAATTTCTGGAGCAATTTCATTGCCTTGCAAATTAGTGGCTGAGGCGTTTTCGTTGCCCTCTGGGTTGGCGCTTGAAGTGGGAACCGTCAACAGTGTCCCTCCGTCTGAAGCGGTTGTTTCAGACACTAGGGGTACATGCTCAGGGGGGTGTTGTGAGTGTGACGCGGGTTCAGTGACATGTCGTTGAAATGGGCCTGGATCCCCTGGAGGTAGATCGGTATCAGACAAGGCATGATTGGGAATATATGCATATTCGCCTGCCACTTCGACCATTGTTTGGAATAATCCGGGCGCATCTGCATTAGGATCCACAATCTACACACGAAGCATCTAGTTAGCTTGGTTGCCATAGCTAATCGACAATGGAATTCACTTGCTGATATGGGAAGTCGCTGAGATGTCTGGGAGCCCTCTGGGGTTTTCGCATCCCCTGGCGATTGATCCCGCGCCAGATCGGGCTGTGCTTGATTGTTGGGCGTGGAAGACATGGTGTCGATGAAGGGCTGGACAAATGTTCAAGAATGATGAGAAGTTCCTCCTGGGAGATTAAAAAGAAGGGGAATAAAATCCTGGGTGGTTTTTTGCTGGGTGAAAAAAGTCAGCCCGATTGCGTGGGTGCTGTTGGTTTTAATAGTTTGTTTATGCCATGTTCGAAATTCGAACATCAATTGCCCTCCCTGCTGATTGGCTGCAGGTGTTGGGCAGGCCCACTGGTTACGATTAAAGCGGGGTCGCTTACAGACAGCCAATCGAGTGCAAGAGGCTGAGACAGCAAATAAAAGTCCGAGATTTACCTTGTCAGCTTGGATGCGAATACGCACAGGTCGTCTAAGTACGTGAAGTAAGCACCGAGGCCGATTGTTGTTAATCTATTTCGCAATAATCTATCTAGTGGCATCTTGCCCCGTACTATTTCTGCCAGAATCCTCCATTGTGTGAATCCCGCGTGGTCAGCAGGCTCAGCCTAAACCAGACGCCAAATCATATAATGTATCGAATGAAGAGTGTCCATGTAGTCGCAACTACTACTACCAAGAGGCACAGCGTTACTATGGTGAACCATTTGACCGGTCTCCTTCTTGTCAGGGGATCCGAATTTGGGTCGATGATGTCGGCTTCCTTTGCCTCCCGTCTCTTGCGCGTCATGGTGAGAGCCTTGCCAATGTACCTGAAATCGATCAAGATGTATATAAGACCCAGGAAGAAACCCCACGATTTAATTACAATGGCCATCAGTAGGACTTTGGAATAGCCCATGTTCTTCGTTCCGTCCTGCAGCAGACCATACACAATGTCCGTCTTTAGAACCATTGGCTTCAGGACTCATCTTTGAAAGGGCAACGCAAGATACTCACTATGGTCGAATCGGCATTGTTAAAGGCGCGCTATACACCATACGCCGTCCCAAGCTTCTTTTGGTCCCTCACAAGCAGTGGGAAACAAATATGCAACGGCAGCGCGTTGATCGTGTCAGCACGGCTCGAGAAGACGAGAGCCGCCATCGGGTGAACATCTGTGAAGCCGAGTAGGGTGCACGACACTATGAATAAGATAGGTGCAAATGCGACATAGTGGAAGCGGGGGCCATATCTATCAATTGCCCAGCCGATTATGGGGCTGAGAATGATGCGAATCACCTTGCGACCGGTGGACAAATAGCCAGCTACTACATCGGTGCAGCCTTTCATAGCGATGATGTCGGCCATACTGACGTCGATGCCGCCCACACCGCCGTTCTGGATTATCTATGTGGCGGGAAGCATTAAGAACTGCCAAGGCAGAGCGAAGAGGACGTTCCACCGGAAGCTGTCACCTGACGACTTGTTCTTACCCGCGCTAGCCCGGCCGGAAGAGAGCCTGTACTTCTTTGGGACGATGCGCCGCTCAAAAAAGACATGGAAGAGGTTGATGAGGAGGGAGAGGAAGCAGAAAAAGCCGAGATCCAAAAAGTCCATCCGTACCAGCCAGTGCCATCGCGGATGGGGGCGGCGCTCATACCGCCCGCCGTGCCGATCGCGTTGGATACGGCGCCCTCGAGACCGAATATGAAAGCAAAGTCGCGTGCGCCAAACCAGCGATAGAGCATCTGTAGACCGCGATTCAGTTACACGCTTCCCGCCAGAAGAGGCTAGAATCAAACCTTGTGTGTCGCCGAATCGAGAATCGCGACGCCAAGTCCCGTAACAATGTTACCGGCTGCGAGTACTCTCCAAATGCCCACCTGCACACCGACTGCTCCCACAACAGTGCCAAGAAAGACGATAAAAGTGCAATACATTGTAACAGGGTTGGACCCAACCCAATCGAGAACAAGGCCGCCTGCAATGGGCAGGATGCTATTGATGAATGAGTCTGCGCTGGAGATGATTCCGAATTGGGTATTGTTGATGCCAAGCTCGTCGCGGAGAGTGCTCTTGAGAGACCGAGGGCAGCACTGGACCACTTCTCGCCCATAGGCAGGATCACGATACATGCGAGAGCGACCCATTTGTACTTGCATGGAATGTCCGGAGGGGGAATCTCTTGGGGATCTTGGATGCCGTGCTCTTCATCGAGCGGTTTAATAAAGGAGTCAGGAGCTCTCTTCGTCTCTCGGACGGCAGCTTCAGGATTGGTGGCTAGCTCCATGGCTAAGACACAGGTTGCAGATGATTGAGCTGTGGTGGATGAGGAAGCTGTAAAGACTGTCGGCATTATAATCATGTTGAGACTTTATATCCCAAGTTACCCCACTCTCTTCTTTCGAAATCATTTTCCTCCACACGATTATCAAGTTTATCAATCTGATTGGGCTACCAAAGTCATCCAAGATCTCGCCGAGCTTGACGCAATCGCCTACACACCTCGCATTAGTAGCACGACACGATGATATGCCCTCATCTGGCCTTAACTTCAATAAGATGAGAAGGCAAATCTTAAGAACATTACAAGTATGTGAAGCTGTGGTGGGTTATAACTATGAACGTCAAAATAAAGCAAGTATATTCCAGCTTTCTAGCTACCAGATGGATTAACCTGGACTAAGTTCGCGAGGGAAATCTCCTACATGCAACATCCCTTATCCTTTATAACAGGTCTCCCATATGAGGATATTCAGTCAGCGTTAAACTGAAAAGCAACGCCTAACTAATGTCCTCTTTTCTTCTTATGGAATCGCTCAACTGACGTCTAGTAAGAAGGGATCAAGGACAACTGCTCTTCGAAGAGCTAGTCGATGTGGCACAGAAATCAAGTCCAGATTGCCAATTCATGTATCCATAATGAGGAAATACTGCTGAGCGGAAGTTGGTTACCGTGCCCGGAACGTACAAACCGCACTTTCCTGTAATCTGAGGGAAAGCATTCGTGGCGTCGCTCGCGGTAAGAGTGGTAGGCAAAACATGTTTGCTACAGGCAAAAGCAACAACGCTCCCGCGGATCGAGTAGAAGGAGTTTCCTGGCGGGATTGAATTGGTACCGGCGTTCTGGGCTCGCGTTGCTTGTGCTTTGAGATCCGCCACAGCAGCGTCACAGTTGGCGTGGTTCATAGCGGAGTTGCACCCGCACCAGTACTGGGGGTTGTCGATAGCTCTGGCCTGAATGGGACTGAAATCCCTAGCAAAAAGCTCATCGTCGGGAACAGGGCCATTCACTCTCTCGTGGACCTAGAGCAGATTCAACAACTATTAGCTCTCTGTTTTCATGAGCTCTGGTAATTCCGGTGTTGGAAGGGTTGGGGAAGAAATTGGCCGTACCTGGTTTCCCGAATCATCATAGTAGGCACGATAGAATCCATCCACAGTCCCCGGTGGGACAGTGAATCCCCGTTCATGGTTGATAGCCAGGCCTGAGACGGCCATGACGCCAGAAAGAAGGGCAATAAGATGCATTGTGCTGAAAATTGTGAGGGTGTGTAGATCTTGCAATGTCAAAGCTATGTGCGAGGAACAAGAATTCAGACAGCAGAGTCAAATGTTCTTATAATTCTCCCAAGATGGTGAAGCGGACGATTCCCTCCGATGTCCGTCTCACTATTTCTCCTTAATCCACTTGCAAACCAACCTAAGCATAAGCGTTTAGTGGGCCCAGATCAAAAACAAAGTTGAATGCAGCCATGACCAGGGATAGGTGCTAAAGTACGAGGTTGCTAAGAGTTGCCCTCCAATTCCCCACCTTCACTTAAGTTAAACTATGGGGCTTTTCAGCGTTTCCTGCAGGGTCACAGTGATGTTACATCCAACGCCTGCAGCTTCCCAAACACATTGGAGCAAGCTTTGTGCACATGCTCCAGCAGACCTCACTCAAGCGGTATATTCAAGATAGAAGGTGCATTTTATACAAGAGGCACTTGTTGGACAAATGTCCCTTCGTTTGGTACAAGTGAATCCGGAACTCATTTACAGTGGTCCTTTGGCGAATGCCAAGCCCTAGAAAATAAGACCTAATGCAAAGGCGGATAAACAACAAAATACGGCTTAGCGCATTGGGCCTATGCTACCATAAGAGGGGCTATTTTCAGCTTTGAGGCTGTGATTTATGCCCTACGCACTGATGAGGAAGTCGGTGTGAAACCCGACTCGTCAAACTCTTCGGGTGGACAGAAGGCCCCAATTTTGTCTGTCTCTTGTCCAATTTCAGCTGTAGCCAAACAATACCGGAACATGGGTCAGTGTAGATCTGAACATTTCTGGTACCTGTCATATCCACCTTTCTCTGATGTCTATGGTTGACTCGGCATTCTCAGCTCGCAAGGCTAGCCACATGTGTCTCCTGCCTATATCGGAACCCTATTCGATTCCTCGGCGATTACTATTTCTGGGAGTAATCCTGTGAACACGAAAGGAGGCTTATGCGGGTGCCGGAGATACGTAGAGCCGACTCTCATGTTAGTCAGCTGGTCACAACGCCAACTTACCCTGAACCTTCAACTTGCTATTGAGTACTCTACATAACTATACCAGCTTGTATATAATGAGATGACTAAAATGATATGAATTATACATTTCATCCAGTTTAAGCAAAGCTCAATTGTCATCCCATTTACATCCTACCATTCTAAGGATCCCTTTCATCTCTGTTGACCAGAACTCCTCAGCTTCATCTGAACCAACGGTAAGCTTTAGTAAAACATCGTAGACATAAATAATCGCGAAGCAATTCTTTAAATACATCTTTAGATTCTTCCTTGCCTCCTGATGTGTCTCATCGTCCTCGGATGCTAGTGGATCAATCACTGATTCCCCATGCCCAGTTGCAATATCAGGCGTTTCCAACAGAGCACGGGCGTTCACTTCTGTGATTCCCAAAGAGCTCCAGAAGGCACGATGTGGGATGTTCTGTGCGGGATAGTCGTAGTCCTGTAGTGCGGTGCTGCTCAGGTATTGCATCAGCCTCTCGACTCTCAGCAATGACAGCTGTTCCTTCTGATGGCATTGCACTGCTTCAATCAAATTTAGGAGCACGTATAGTTCCAACGCCACACCAGCAACAAGATCCACTCCAAATCCATGGCCCCAACTAAGATTTCGCATGTCAGACACGGGAACGTGCTCGGATAGTCGTACAAGAGCGGACAAGGCCTCGTGACGAAGCGCTTTGGCCTCGCCCACGGCAGCTATGATGACTAACATCTTGACCGCCTCAGCGAGATCAGCGTTTGCAGTGCTATGGAGCGTGCCATTCCCTTCGCTGGCTCGGCTCTGCCAATACTTTAGATCTTGATGGGATGCCGTCAACGGATTGTGCAAGGCAGAATTCCCTTGATGCGGGTCCAAGCCGAAATGGTGTTGAGCGAAGTTGAGCACGTCATCTGGAAACAGCTTTCCGCTACGTATTTTCTGGCTGGACTCAATTTTGGTTATCTCGGTGTCGGAAAATTCCTTGATGGTCGCATAGAGTACACGGCTGAAGTGGCCCAGAACTGCCGTTTGTGGAGGCAAATTGAGAGCTACGAGATCGTAGTTGCCGCTTGTCTCGGATTTTACTAGAGTGAAATGGCACGCAGTAGTTTTCCATGGGATTTTGTGGTCGAGATGCATCTTAATTCAGAGGCCGCTTTGTACAGATGATTGCATACACTGAGGTCATTACCGGTGTGAGCCACCATCAGGAGATTGTGTCGAAAGTAAGCCAGAGAACGAAAGGATCCGCCAAAAGCGGTCAGATTCGGCACTAAACTCGGACATCTTTAGCCGATGTCTCACCACAGCCACATTACACTTGAGCCACGCAGGCTCACGTCACTCAATCTCGACCTTGGAATATGCATTGGCTTGTCTGGGTGGACAAATCTTCTGGGAACATGGTATACTTAGCTTGGTAATAAAGGGTGCTCGTCTTATCATTCAGACAATTGGTTGCTCTGCATTTGTGGCTGGAAGGGGACCAGACTCTGGGTTTCCGCGCTTGAGCAGTTGAACCGACTTCACGGGTCTTGAATAATTCTATCTTGATGATTGCCCCATCAGCTCTCGAACAAATCTCAATCCAACCTTCGTCTTTTTTTGTCATCTCTTCCACCATCAGCACTCCCTTTCGAGATGCCAATCACCACCTTCCTCGTGCCCGTTTGCTCAGCCTCATACCAATCACGAGGTTCAAGAATGCCGAGAGATTTGATCAGAGTTTTGGGTCCTTTTGTATCACATCAGTATGGGTACAGTGTTTAGCAACTTTGGTGAACTTACTATACGAATTCCTCGTCACATCACTCGTGGGGACCAATCCCATCAACTCACTATCATGTCCACGCATTGGATAGCCACTCCAACCTATGCGCTGAAATAGAGTCTCATTTTCAGCACCCTCACGTCTCCGGAAATATTCTCTTTTTGCAGGAGTCAAGTAAGAATTGGACATGTGGACAATGAAGTCAGGGCTCGAGGGCTTGAACATGATTGCGAAATACGTTGTTTCAGGCTTAAGCCCATGCAATACAAATGAGCCAATCGGAAAGCCATGAGTCAGCGAAAAGCATTTCGGAGGGCATCGAACCCCGGTACTGCTTCGGTCCTGGCCTTCTATTTTAATCTGAGGAACACGAGTCAGGCAAGGCGGATCAGGCCCATCGACTAGTCAGTGCCGTCAGTGTCGCGTCCCGATAATCATCATTGGCCATACGTACAGTCCTTTGTGACCAGCCTCCCCCGTAGATACTCACACGTGGACGCACAGTGGATCTGGATAGCGAGTGTAGCATCTTCGCTCCATGAAGAGTTGTTGTTGCTATTACAAGCAAGGGAAAATAGACTGTCGTTGGTAGGGAGCGGTTCTATTTTGAAGCGACTCTGAAGCTGCGTGTAGTCCAAAAGTCTCAGCTCGGCATGCATCAGCTCTCGTCTCCTGTGCCAGGAGTTCGTGTGAGCATCATCTTGGTGCAATAGATTGTCTGGCACTCTATACAAGACATCTAAAAAGAGCGTCTTGGCGGTATGGAACTGGACGGCAGAGTCCACCAGGGTCTCGGGCAGGCCGAGTTCTTGGATTGACAGGTCCTTGCGCAGCCATTTTTCGTGTATTTTGAAAGT
Source organism: Calonectria leucothoes (assembly GCA_002179835.1). Lineage (NCBI taxonomy): Eukaryota > Fungi > Ascomycota > Sordariomycetes > Hypocreales > Nectriaceae > Calonectria > Calonectria leucothoes. The sequence goes on along the minus strand of NAJI01000170.1, from coordinate 44,893 downwards.
CTGCGTCCAGGCCTCGTAGAATGTCTGCAAGCGGAGCTGGCCCGCTTCAACAAACTGTATACCCATCTTCTCCGTCTGGGCGCAGCCACGCAGGCATGCCCGGACAAGCCGATCAACTGAGACAGAATACTCGTTCTGAGGCAGTGCTACAATCCTTGCCTTGGAGAATCGCTTCTCTTGCTCTCTCCTAACAGATCGTAGCAATCTATGACCATCAAGAACTGCCCAGTAGGACTCGGGTAGCTCCATGCCTTCTCGGCCCAGCCCTTGAATGGTCATATCTAAGTGATTATCCTTGGGAAAACCGGTTAGCACAATTATCACGGTTTTTTGGGGGGACTATTCGGGTGGTTCTCCCTCACCCTGGCCTTCTCCTTTGCCGAGTAATACCACTTTGTGGTATCTGAGAAGAGATGATCTCTCAGCCGTTTGGCCGTTTCTCTGCTCATCATTTGTTTTGCCATGGTGACTTCAGCATACTCAATGTCAGGCGAGATGAGCATTTCATGCAAGTGAACAATGTATTCCGGTCTTTTGACCACGATTCGATCCCAAATTTTGAGGATAGCTCGGCTCTCCTCTGCCGTGTTCGGCAGGGTCAGTCTTTCTCGGTTTGTCGTAGCGTCCTGGAAATTGTAACCAAATTTCAACGGCTTCGTGGTCACACTGGCTGAGTGGTAGGCCGAAGATTCTTTCAGCAAAAGACCTTTGAGGTAGATGTTCCCCCGAAAGCGATCGTCAGTGACCAAATCACCACTGGACGTGCGCAAGACGCCCTGGTCCTCTTTGACGTCCTGTAAGAAAAGGGCCGCCCGGCACCATTTCTTGAATTCGTCCAGAGCGACAGGCTCTCGCTTCTTCTGGCGTCCACATTCATCTCGACCACCTGTTTTTTCACCTATCACAAACCGCACATCTTGGTGCAGGGAGGGTACAAATGGAATCGTCGCCTTCTCAAACTCTTTCTCGTCTCCTTTTATCATGGCCGAGGATTGATTTGGCGTCATGCGACGCAGACGCGCAACTAATTTTCCTTGGCTAGTGAAGTTGAAGTTCCACTTGAATTCGCCACTGAAACACTTGATCGAGTGGTTCTGCTGACCTCGTTGAAGGATCAGCAGAGCCAATTTTAGACCCTCGCCGTGGGCACCGGCTTGATCATGGGATGCTGTCTTGCTAGTACCACCAAGATCCAGATGCCATGGCTCCAGAGTGGCCCCGCGGTTCGTCAGGTCAACCGAGCCGACACATACTTCTCCATTATGACGCCCACTAAATCGGATGTAGCCCAAATATTCCGGCGAGTTTCCTCTTGGATTCGGAACTTTATATAGGATTTCGGTATTCCGTTTGGTGGACGTTTCCTCACGAGTGACATGGAACTGATTCTCAAGAAGGCCGAAAGAGCGAATGATGCCATCTCTCCTGAATACAGGAAAATATTTCAGCGGTAGCTTAGACAGGCTTAGAGACCAATAGCCGCACATACCAGTTTTGCACTAGTTCACGGAACGCTTCAACCGGGCTCCAGGCGATGTACGTCGAACGGATGGGGAAGTTGATGACATGAGCTTTCGGGATGGAGGCAAGGGTGATGCTAGGCTCCACATCGTACCCTCCGGAGAATGAGCCGTCCGAGTCATAGTCGCTGTAGCTGTCGTTGATGATGTATGGGCGTGTTTGGGATGTGCCGGGCTGCGCTGCTGCTGCTGTGCGGAATGCGGACGCCATGGGCTGCAGAGCCGATAAATCCTTGGCTAGAAATGATCGATGAAGGCAGCGAGGCGTCTTTTTGAGGTGAAAGGGAAGTAACTCACCTGAATCCGGCAAATGGGGAAAATGACTCCTTGTGTTGGTTCTTGGCTGTTGGCTGTTGGTTCGCCCGCACTTGTCCTGACGTAAGCTCAAATACAGCTCTGATTCGCCGGACATATCATTTCCTCGCACAGACCTACACCTCTACTATGGGTGAGTTCATGAGTTACAAAAGATAAGAGGCTTGATTTAATGTTGATAAATTGATTTCAAACTCCTAGCCAATGTTTCGAACGGGAAGAAGCTTAATCAAGGTAATTTCCAAACCACTCTCACACAAACCTTCCATGATCCAGCTCTTCTTTTCGTTCTAATATCTACAATAAGACATGTCCCAATCATTGCATTATAGGGACTTTTTGTGTGTCTTTTAACTGAGGCAGCCCTTTTTTCTCTATATGAATTTTTTCCCCGTCTGAATTTGCAATGTCAATTTGTTCCAGTTTGTGTGATTTGGTGCCCAATTGCGTATCGTGGCTAGGTAACAAATGTGCTGTGGATGTGGCGTAGCTGCACCGAAGCGCCACACACGAAAGCCGCTGACAAATGCTCCGTGGTTATACAACAGGCAATAAGTTGATGCATGGGGCTTTTCGGACTTATTAGATAAAAAAAGAATAGAAACCCGTTCTCCATTTTTTCAAGTAACCTACGCCCATTTTTATTTAGCATTCTTTCTAAGTCCCACGAAGAAGGCGCTTGTTTTCTTTCCTGCGGCTCTTCATTTCTATGCAACTACTTCTACTCCGTACAGATACAGAGCCGATAGTTGGAAGCATGCTGCAATTACTCGAGTCAGTCTGCATTCAACTTACCGACGGTGTTTGTCAGGATATGGCCCACAAATGAGGCTAGCGGGAACTTGGCACGTCGCTTGCCAGCCAAGAGCATGCCCCTTTCGGCTTTATTAGTCTGAAACCTGCATTATTCATTACGAATATCTCTACCCAGCTTCTTTCACTGCCGTGCCGATCCACCCCTTAACGAATATACATATTGCTACCCAATGCCTGCTGTCTCCCAACAACTTTGCTCGACCGCTGCCACCTTATCTGCCTGCCCCTTCCCCTGTGCGAATCCACCACAACAACCTGGGTCTGTGCGCCATTGTGGCTTCATCTGAGGTCTCATCTTGGTGCTTTCGCTCTATCTGATGGCCAGCAGCTAGTTTGACAGACCCTGCCCCAACCGCCTCTCACCATGACAGCCACAGGTCTGAGGAGAACCCCATTGTCAGCCACCGGAGCCTCTGTCAGTGCAAAACGTATGATGGATGCAGAGGTGCTAATTCCCGTCCCTGAACTAGGACACATCAGGCTAAATGATGCCCGCATGCCGCGGGTGCCCTCCCGGGCTTGGCTATGACCGGGGGTCGTCGTCGTACTCCGTCGTAGGACGGATAAACACTGGCAGGTCACATCAAGGGAATATAATGAGCAGGGGCCAAAGTCAGAAAGGCATCCCTGGTTAATTTGACAGGTTCGGACTTTTTTTTTTTTTTCCTGTTTTTGTTTCGTGTAACATTCATCATGAAACCGTCTGCGTGGTCGCCCAGCTGGGTAGCTGACCCTCGGCTTCAGCGGAACCCCACAGCTAATTTGTCGTGAAAAAGGTTAAATCCAGCCATTCATGATGCATGCCACTCTCGTGAAGCGATGCCGAGGTTGCGCTAGTGCTGAGCAGCATTCTCTAAGCGATTCTGATCATTGCCTAATTGCAACAAGCTGCGATCAGACGCGGGGCGGGCAAGGGAATCATGTCTCCAGCCATGCTCGTCGTGAATGCGATTCCGAACGAATGGCCTCAGGTTTCATACGGAAGCAGCCCTGCGTACATCCTCAAAGAAAAGACGAAGGAAACCCTCACCGTCTATTCGCGTGATGGCATGTGTTCTTCCATGCTGTCCATGACTTGCTGATGACAAAAAGAATCAAATACGGAAAATATCACTGGCATCCCTCAGGTGATCTTCTGGCTAGTCTGTTCATCTCCCGGAACAGAGTCGGCTAACTTCTTTCTCACTGGTCTTCCGATGTGGCACCCATGCCAAAGCCTAAATAATGGGCGAAATTCAGTTGCTCAGTGGTGGGTCGCTTTGAAGATATCCCGTCGGGATTTTTTTGGTTAAAATCTCGCAGCCGCCCGCATTATGCCCGCATTTCCTAGACTGTGCTGGCTTTTCGACGTTGTCCTGCATCTCGCCTATCTGCTTCCTGGCTATTCCCGAGCCACCTTCACCATGAAGGTGTGGTGGGGCTTATGCTTGCTGGGCATTCTCCTGCCATCACCATTCGTGGCTGCAGATTCAGCGCTCCTCGGCTCGCTGACCGAATATCCCACATGTGCTGTAAGTCCCCTTTGCTTCAAAGTCCCTGCGTGTAAAAAGAAGCCATCCCTGACTCCATGTTCAGCAAAGCTGCCTTCTTGGCGCGGTCCCGAAATCGTCCTGTGCGGTGACCAATGATACCTGCCTCTGCAGCGATGAGTCCATGAAAGCCGAGGTTCAGAGTTGCGTTTTCATAAACTGCACCACAACGCAAGCCCTCTGTACGCATATCCTGACTTACAAATCAGCAAAAGGTCTCGTATTAATGACCCATCACAGTTACGCAAAATTTGACAACGTCACTATGCGATGCACCCATCCGAAACAAATCAGACTCCTATCAGACATTGGCCATTACGCTCCTCGCCATAGCCGCCCTCTGTGTTGTCCAGCGAGTATTTCTGCGGCACTGGTTAAAAGTCGGCTTGGGTTCAGACGATTGGGTTATGGTTGTGACTCTTCTCAACGTAATCGCCAACACAGTGATAACCACCAAGGGGCTTATTGAGAACGGGTTTGGCCGAGACCTATACACCCTTACACCAAAGCAAATCACTACCTTCTTGCGATATTTCCAAATCGCAGCAGGGCTCTATTTTACCCAGATCACGCTCCTCAAGATTTCGCTTCTTCTCTTCTATTTGAGAATATTTCCAACAATGTCAGTCCGTTATATTTTATGGGGAACCATCATCTTTAGCATCATGTACGGACTTGCCTATGTTCTCGTCACCATTTTCATGTGTCAACCCATCAGCTATTTCTGGCACCAGTGGGATGGTGAACACAAGGGTAAATGCGCCAACCTCAACGCGCTCACAATATCAAGCGCAGTAATAAGCATTCTAACGGATGTGTGGATGCTGTTTGTTCCGTTGTCGCAGCTAAGGACCTTGAACCTGGACTGGAAAAAGAAGGTTGGCATAGGGCTGATGTTTGGTGTCGGTACTTTGTAAGTCTTCTCACGATGCACCTGCAGAAGCACCCTGCAGTCTAACATGGAGTTTAGTGTCACCATTATGAGCATCTTGCGGTTTCGGGCAGTCCTCAAGTTTGGAGCCGACAATCAAAATCCCACCTGGGACTACGTCAGCATAGCCACCTGGTCCGTCCTCGAAATCGACGTCGGAATTATTTGTGCATGCATGCCGGCAATTCGCATGCTGCTCTCACACCTGTTTCACGATATATTTGGTACAATCCGACGAAGTGGAGACGACAGCAACATGGTGAGCACAGAAGGACACTCCAGGAGCCGGAGGTCAAGAAAAAACGCCCAGATGAGCGCGGACGGGCAGCAAGAGGAAGCGACTTCCTCGCGTCGAGCTGGTCGGCAAAATCGTTTCTTTTCAAGCGAATGGAGAGAGATTGATGAGGTGCATTTGGTTGAACTGAGGGATGTGGATAAGAAAAGCGCCAATTCCGCAGTTTCTATAACATGATTTTTACAATGCACTCGGTAATGAACGGGATTATTATAGAAGGATATATGACTGAGGCCTGGGGGAAATGTGAATAGGCTCAGATCTGCCATATCGGTTTAGACTCGCAAAAATCGCAAGATTTATTTCACACAGTTGCTTGCGGCAACCCCGCCGGAATTCATGGTGCCGTGGCTGTCAGCGCTTTCTCTCAATCGTCCTAGTCTCACACTAGTGTCCCCGCCGCATTTTTACAGAGTCATCAATTGGACAGCGCGTGGCTTTAGCGTCGCTTAGGCTCATATCTCCGGACTAGTCGACTCGGCCAGCAGGTGAGAGCGCTGAGGATTGAGGGAGACAGAGGCTCGGGTTTGGGTCTGACTCTGGATTTAGTATGAACCAATTTAGATGTTGGTCATTTTAGAAAAGTACCGAGCTTGATTTGGACAGCTTCTTTACACTGCGAAGCTTTGACCATGTTTCCAACAACCCTTGGAATTTGCCCTGAGACACAATGGCCAACTGGTCGCAGGGAGCTAAGCTTGTGAAAATAGCTAGTCACGGCCCACAAGGCCGAATGAACTGAATGAAAGACATTGCATTTCCAATTATGCCAATCAGCCTTGCACGTGAGGGGTCGATCCCTCTTCACTTATTCAATTCCACGCATGTAACTCAATTCATACAGCGATCTATCTATATGCAGAAGATACCCAAACAATTAAAAAAGTGCCTTGCTGAGAAACAGCGCGCATTTGCCCAATGAAACTGGTGGGCCGCGGCTGAGTAGGCTGCTAAACCAACTAACAACCAGCAACAGAAACAAAACACAGCGCCTGTCCCCTTAGTTTTAAATTTGAACCCGATCGGATCGCCCGCGCGACTCCTCTTCTCCTCATCGATTCACCTACTTAAACTTTTGTATTGATCGCCGACTGACACTCTACCAAACTCGACACACTCTTTCGCCACCATGTCATCCGCAACCGTCACTTCGCTTCTGCTGCCGATGAAGGCTGATGGGCTGAGAGGCGATGTTATTGGCGCTGATGCCACAGCTACGACCTACGTCCTAAACTGCGCCAGTACAGTGAGCCACTGCGGAGCCATCAACGTCTTCATTACACTGGGCCCGTGGGCAAGCCAGACGTTACCCCCGGGCGCTGCCAAGACGGGTCAATTCGACATGTTTTATGGCGATGGCGATGATACAAACCTTACTCTCCACTGCGAAATGTCTCGATCCGTCCCGCAGGCATGCACCACCTTTGGCTTCAACGACGACGAGTCGTTCGGTACCGCCGTTTTGACCGCAACCGACGAGCTTGCCGAGCACAACTTGGCCAATTTTTCCTGGTATCCCCTCACCATCACGGCCGGCCAGGATCTACTCAGTGCCACAAAAGTAGCATCAAACGAGGCCAGCGCTACTGGCGACGCGTCCGACACCACTGCGACCGGGTCGAGCAGTACGGCCAGTGCTAGCAAGGATTCAGCTGCTGCTTCATGTATCGCTCGTGTCTTTACCGTCATGTCGGTCGCGGGGATTGCGATGGGCATTGTGTTTTCATAAGAGCACGCGCACGCGTCTGCATGCAACACAATGACTCCATGGCAGCTTCAAGCTGTGCAATGGACCATGATGCCGATCAATCGCATAGAAGGGGGCTGCAGGTTGAAGGGAAGGATGCGTAGGAGCATTTTATATTGGCCTCCACGTTCAAAGAATTCAATAATCCCGTCTAATTCTGGCATGTAAATGTACTGTAGAAAGTATCGGGTTGTAGTCTGGAGGCTTTTGCCTGGTGAGCTTCATTAGTTGATTTGAGCCACGACCCAGAAACCACGCACTGAGCTTGTGAGTAATATCAAGTGTTATTAGAGAGAAGGGACGACTAGGTATAATGCAAGATTATATAAGACTTCAAGAATGACTATTAGAGAAGTGATGGAAAGACAGCTACCTACCCACCCTATCACAACAGACAACATTTTCTCTATTCGTAATACAGAAACCCGCGTGTTCAATATCTGATAATTGATGCCGGGAACAAAGGCGCCGGTTCGTCTACCTGAAAGCACTTCATAATTACTTTTTACACAACATTTTTCAAGCCATTTTCATGACATAGCAGAGACGGCATTGCTCAGAGTAATTCAGTCAACTATAGGGTACGGCCGTTCAAGGCGCATCCTGAGCGGGTCAGGTATTCACATTGGGGACCATAATTAAGCGAGCGCGTAATTGGCCTAGCGGACGCGTGTGCTCCCCAATAAAGCAACCTAGTGCTGATGCGAAGAAGAGAGAAGGATTTTTACCCAGTAATAACTGAGATATTGGACAAGGAAGCCGAGCTGTCAAGCGGCACCAGCCAGCCGGTTCGGCAAGTGTTGACGGCGACGGGCCGAATTAAGGTCGGCTTGTCGGCACAAGGAAGAATCCTTTGGCCTGATTGGGATGGTAAACGTATGTTGCTGCCATTCTAGAGCGCTTCTAGATGGAGAGTAGGAATCAGAACCCACGTAGACGCTGTGGGCCCTGGGATTTTGCCGCGCTCGGGTCATCCGCGTATTGCTTCGCCTTGTGTAGGAATTATACTGGGATTTGATGAACTGAAAACGAACTCAGTCGAAGACTACAGATATAAAAGAGCATCAATGTCCTGTCAAACCACTCACAAACACACACACTATCAACCACTACTTCAAACATCTCTTCCATCTCTTAATCATACTTTGAAATCCATCACCATGCGCTTCACCTCTCTCGCCGGTACCGTCGCCCTTGTGGCCAGCGCCTTCACCAACGCCATGCCTACGGAAGAGGCTTCCAACCTTTTGCAGAAGCGCTGCGCCGTGGCCGAAAACAACCAGTCCTGCACGTGCAGCGACAGCTACGACGTCGAGGATGGACTCGGCCTGCGCTTCTACACCGTCACCGTCGGCCGTCCCTTTGACGCCAACCGCTGCCCCGTCATCGAGTCCAAGCTCGCGGCGCAGTTCCCCGCCTTTCAGAGCTGGTCGTGCACCGAAACCACGTGCGGCTGGTTCCACCTCAAGTTCGAGATCACCAACTGGAACCCTTCCCACGCGACCATCATCAACCAGGTTCTGGCCGCCTACTTTCCCCTGGTCAATGGCTTCAACTGCCCTGCTTACTAAACAGACTTGGTGGATTTGGTCGGGCTGTGAAGGACAACAATGTCTAGACTTCACGACAGCTATCCGACAATGATGCTCCTGGACTACTACTCTCTTGTTCGAGGTACTTTGTTCTGAAGTCAAGTAGGATGGCGTTGCTTGTAAGGAGGCTGTTTTATTTAAATAATTCTTGTATCATAATACAAAAGGTTCTGATATTGTGATAAATCTAATTTACAGCAATGATGCTGCCAGTATTAATTTGCCAATGCCTCCAACTTCTCTTTGACAAACTGCAACGCGATTTCATTGGCCTCCTCGCCGGGCTTAAATCCAGGAAACGCCGTAAATGCATGCGGCACGCCGGGATAAATCTTGACAACAGCTTGACTTGCTGTAGCCAGCCATTTGGTGCTCATGAGGATTGTGTCATCCAAAAGAGGATCCTCGGTTCCACACATGAAGATGGCCGGGGGTAGAGACCCCTGCACTCTTGATAGACCTTCGATGTCTTCGTACAGGGGAGATATCAATGGATTGCGTCGCTCCTCGACTGACATTCCCGGTGTGTACGCATTGGCAAATTCCTGCAGCGCCTGTTTGTTGATAACAAGCGGCCTCTCAAACGACGAAACTTTGGGCAGGGTCAGTGTTACGTCAAATTGGGCAAAGGGGAAGACAACTGCCGCGAGCCGGTGGTTTGGGCGTGCTCGGAGGAGATGGAATACAGTCAAGGAAGCAAGACAGGCGCCAGCAGACTCCCCGCTGGCCACGACTAGACTTGTGCCAAAAACAGACGGCCCGTTGTCAACAAGATACTCGGCCACGTCGAAGCAGTCGTGCATCCCAGCAGGCCACGGGTTCTCGGGCGCAAGGCGGTATCCGACAGAAATGGCCGTTAGTTGGCAAGCATTAGCATAACGCTTAAGAATTCCATCCTGGCTGTCGTAGTTGCTGTTAGCCTCTGGTGTTTCGTGGGCTGGCTTGGGTCTACCTACTGTTGGTGGGTGCCCAAGACAAAGCCGCCACCGTGAATGTGAAGGAAGATGCCCTTGCTGGGCTGACCGTTGTCCGGCGTGTACACACGAACGGGGATGGTGCGGCCTGCATCTCTAGATGGCACCGTCACGTCCTTGGCGGCATCAAGATAGACTGGCATAGGGAGAGGCGTCTGCCCCGTCTCGCGCATCTCGCGGTACCTGGCAGCGCCAATCTCGTGCCACCTGGGCCCCTTGGAACTCAGCGCCTCGATCATGGCGTTGATCTTCTTGGTGTCTTCGGCAACATTCTCCTGGACAAACCTGGACGCGTCCAGCGTAATATCACTAATGATTGACATGGCGGATTGTCGTGCTGGTCGAGAGAATAAGTGTCAATGCAGATGGAGGAGTTGCATCCGGATTCACGGCAGCGGCACGCGTTGGTCATATTTAACCAGCGCTGATGCCGTTGGTTGTGGTGCCTAAATCGGACCAACGCTGCCGTTGGCTGCTCTATAGCCTCGGATGCCGATAACTGTGTCGCATTGGTTGACAGGCTAGCGGCGGTCCCGCTTACGTTGTGCCTTTTGCCTACCAACAGTCAGCGGGTAAGATTCCATCGGGCGTGCTGCATTCACAAGCTATTATTTTCTGCATCCTCCGTGATCCAGGACTTATATTGCACACCACAGCGGGTCCTCAGGAAGTTGGCGGATGCAGCGGAAAAGCAGGTTGCAGGTAAAGCAGCAGGCTTCGTCAACCTTGTTTAGACAGACATACACCACTATCGGCACTTCAAGCACACGTCCATCCCAAATTCGGGAATTTGATAAAAAGCCATGTTCTAGTCAACTTTTACATATCCAATCAATTCTAGCCATAGATCCTGCTCCATGCACTTCGCATCATACTATTAATCAATTTAATAGTTTTTGTTCTCCTTGCGGACCATCATTCTCACATGACTACTAGTTTGCCTTCATCTCGACCACAGTATAATCTCTTGGCAGAACATGACCTAAATAATGCACACTTGTTTATTTTTGAATTTCCTTTCCAGTGCCCTTACTTCGCTTCCATCTTGAAGATAACGTGCGGTCCATGATGCTACGCCATGACATGCAACATGTTTCTTGGAAGGCTGGGAGAGCAATATACCCCGCGTCTCTAAGAGATCCTGTTTGGGCTCGGGGAGCCAGACCCCCTCAAGAGGCAAATAGTAGAATGAGTCTTTTGCGTCTTTTAACGGCATTCTTCTCCTTCGCATCCCACGACTTTATCCCTTGTCGCGGCGTGTCAGCCTCAGCTTTTCGAGATGGGAGGGTTTATCAATACGAGATGATGGGCGTGCCTTTCATCCCAATACAATACATAAAGTGCGTCTCGGGTCTGCTGAAAAGACGCGGTTCAAGCCTCTTGTTCATTTCAGCATCGAAGTGTGGCAGCTCGCCTTTGGGCGTCGCTTTTCTGGGCCGCACCCTACATTCTGCTAATTGTTCGTTTGATTGGTCTTGCTTGGGTTGAAAACTCAATTCAATCATAAATTGTCATCTTGCCGACCAGTTTGTCAACTTGATAAACCCAAGATTTCAAGCGCCTGTTTCCACATGAGGCATCATCTGATAACATGTGGATAAGATATTTCAACCAAACATGAGGGAAGGAAAAAGAATCATTAAAACTGTAGCAATAAGGCTATGAATCGAGGCTATGTTTCTGTTTGCATGCCCAGTAGAAATTCGCGTCATCTCAATCAGAATGATTCAAAACACAGAACCCAACAAATGGGGGGATAATATGTGAATTCTGGTTGCCTCGAGCAAACCGGTGAAATATATATATACAAAATAAATAATATTTGCAATGTCAAATTAGGACCATGCCTTTCGCTTCGCTTTATCCTCTTTAATGCACTCGTCGTGATGTCCATATTTCTAGTGATTTCCCAAGATTGAACGATATACCCCAGAAACTCCGCAAACAACCGCCAATATCATGTGTGTGTGTGTGTGTGTGTCCATGGACCCGCCAATTTTTTGTTCTAGTACATGCCGGTAAGAGCAAGGCCAGCCAGGCCAACGACGGCAATGGCCATGCCGCTCAGCTTGGGTGAACCGTGAACCCTGCCGCTGCTGCTCTCGGCCATTACTTCGTTGCTGCTGTCAATGGAGGCAGCGGCAGTCTCGCTCGTTGTGGCATCGGCCTCGGTCGATGTCGCCTCTGTGGCTGTCGCCTCGGAAGTCGATGCCTCGACAGTCGCCGTGTCTGTGCTCTCGGTCTCGGTAGCCGTGAGCTTTGCCGTGGCCGAGTGCGACTTGGTGGCCCACTTGTACTTGCTGCAGACGGACGTGATGTTGGGGTAGTCCTTTAGTGCGCTGCTGATTTCGGGCACATTGCTGCAGGCGCTCAGCAGGTTGGAGACGTCGGTCCTGTGCTGGCTGGCCCAGCTGGAGAGGCTGGACACGTACGAGGTGTACTCGTCGCCCATGGAGCCCGTGACGAGGGGGATTTCGCAGGCGTTGGTCAGCGTGGCCGTCTGCGTCTGCTCGGCCAGGTAGCTGCTGAGGGAGGCGTTGGCCGTGGGCATGGCGGTTAGCACAGGCATGAGGTTGCTGGCCATGGCATAGCAGCCGCTGAGGCCTCCGGTGGCGGAGAAGATGTTCGTCTGGGCGGCGCCGTCGATGACGACGTTTAATATTTGCTGGCTCATGGCGGCGGTTCCTGGCTGGAGCACGAAAGATGCAGTGGACAGACGGCGATGATAACCTCTACAGAGGGGAGATGAGGCTTAAAAGGGGAATACTGGACAACCAACAGCACACGGACGAACCGTCCATCGCCTTTAACCTGATTGTGAGATGTGACCCCCTGGCCCTGGCTTGGCTGGCCTGAACAAGAGGATTGCCAGTGAGATTGCAGTAGCATGCATGGGTACACTTGGATCCAATCGGGTCCCCGGCAACCCTTAGCCTCCCCACATGCGCCAAGCTCGCAAATCATGGCGACTAACGATTTGTTGACGGGAATGGCTGCATCTGTCTCTCGGTTCTGCATGGAGGCTCTCCGAGGCATCCAAATACCCTTGTTGCACTGCCGTCGAGTTGCGCTCCCACTGCGTTAGCTGGTCATCCGTCAACATGTTCCAGCGTGTTGTGTAAAGCCGCGATGCCGTCACAACCGCGGGTGCCAATTTTGCTTGAAACAGATGGCCCCACCTTTGTTTCAAGTCCCGGTCGGCTTTTGCGCTCCGATACTGATGGCCTGGTTTCTACTGGCTCACCATTTTCACCTCTGGTGTCGCGACGCATTAAGCCTCAATTTCGCCCTTCTTGGCGTCAGCTCCCATCCAGCAATCGGGCCAGGGGAGGCTTAGCGGCCCATCCACAGACCTGACGATGCCGGTGCCTCTGCCAGATACGCAGGTGCCTCCCATCGGAATGGGACCATGGTTGGATTGTAAAAGTTTCATGGGCGCTGGTGATCTCAAGAAACAACGCGTTGTTACGCTCTCCGCCACATGCAGAATCTAGACTGCAGATCTACGAGGGTCATCGAGATGAAAGGAGGCCCCGTCTCATGCATGCGCCCAGCATTGCTTTTTATGTTATCGTCATATCGTCCGTATATTCACCCACCATCCTCCTGGTTCCCCATTCATGCGTCAATTTATTTGTGACTAATTAGTCCCAATTAACCTTTCATCCACGAGCCTAAAATACCCACACCACGCTGTTTGATGGGCCCATCGGTTGATCTTCCGAACATCAGCGCACACTGGATGAATTGTGAGAGTTCGGACGGCCAAGGCTTTGCATTTTTTTCGGTAGAGGTGTGGGATAAGAGCAGCATTTTTCATCACCGCAGTTGGAACACAATGAAATGGATCAAGATCAAAATTGAGGGGGAAAAAAGAGAAAGACGTGCAAAAAATAGGCAAAGCGGCAATGTTTCTTGAACATTTTGATAGACCCAAAATAGACCCCAGAGACCAATCTCGGAGCCACTGCATCCCACAAGCCTGGGCCTCCGGGTTTCACACCAGTCAAAACCCAGCATGGGCCATTTGAGGTAGGCCATTAAATAGACTAACCATTTTCGGGCCTATTGAAAATTGATTTGATTCGAGTCTGACGTAGCTGACTGAGTCTCGGAAGCCAAAGCCGGAGAAGGTGTGGTGAGGTCCGGCGATTACTTCATTGGGATGAGGCCGAACATATATACCGGTCTGTAAGGAACCACAGAGAACGAGAGGGGCAGGCCAAGGTGAACATTAGAGGCTATAATTGGACGCTGCTGTTGGATGTAGATCAAGCATTGCAAAGCGGGGTCGTGGTTGAGGGCGGTGGCAGACTTGCACGTCTAGCCGGCGACTCTAGATAAATTGTGGTTCCGAGGCAGAATAAAAAGGTAGCTTCTCTATTTACACTGATTTAGACCAAAAAATACCTTGCTGACGTTGAGAATCTGAGGCTGCATCAGGATGGCCGCATCTCTGGGAAAGCAACCTGATGCATCGGGCTTTGGGATGATGGGTACATTCCACGCCAGATATGCCAACCTCTATCGATACTAACTCTGGCAGGTCTTACATGGAGACCTAACCCTGTACCCCTCGAGCAAGCCCTGGAGACGATGCGGGCAGCGGTGGAGAGCGGATCAACAATCTGGAACGCGGCCGAATTCTACGGCACCTCAGAGTACAACAGCATGACCATCCTGAAGCATTATTTTACCAAGTATCCCGAGAACGTTGAAAAAGTGACGCTATACGTCAAGGGCGGTGCCAAAGCCGGTCAGCCCTTGCCGGACGGGTCGCCAGAGAACATCCGAAGATCCTTGGACAACATCATTGCTGAATTGGGCGGCGTCAAAAAGGTAGATGCATTTGCATGTGCCAGAAGAGACCCCAAAGTTCCCCTCGAGACGACTTTGGAAGTCATACAAAAAGAATACATTGACACGGGAAAAATAGGCGGTTTCTTTCTGTCCGAGTGCAGCGCACAAACCATCCGAGAGGCATGCAAGCATATCAAAGTCGTCGCAGCCGAGTTGGAGCTCAGCATGTTTTATCCCGACATTCTCAACAACGGCATTGCTGCGACATGCAAAGAGTTTGATATCCCCATCCTGGCCTACTCTCCTCTTTCCAAAGGCGTACGTGCACACCTTTCCCAGCGGGCGCACATGCTAACCATTGAACTAGTTGCTCACGGGCAGGTTCACCGACCACTCCCAGTTCAAGGAAACGGGCATGACCTCGATGGCACCTCGGCTGCAGCCAGACGCGCTCGAGGACAATCTCAAGCTAGTCCACCAGGTCGAGGTCATGGCTAGCAAGAAGGGGTGCACGCCCGCGCAGCTTGCGCTCGGATGGATTCGGAGCCTGAGCAGGGACCCCGAGTGGCCAAAAATAGTGCCGACCCCTGGTGCCACGACGGTTGCTCGTGTGGTGGAGAACGCTAAATCGATCGCCTTTGACGAGGGGGAGATGAAAACGTTCGGGAACTTGATACGAGCCTTTCGGGTTGTTGGTGCGCGAGTACGTCCAGGCATGCCACATGATACTTAGCAGATCACGGTGCGATGGTCATTTTTTTGACCTTTTCTTTTCATTCTTCAATCGAGCTGCAAAACCACAGTAGTTTGGCCGATGTGAGTTTGAATGGAAGGAAGATGAATAAATTGGAAATGGTAGAGTTCATTCATAAAGTGGCGCAACCAGGGCTGAAAGAGACCACAACACATTCCCAGGCCTACACAGTCTTGAATATATCCTCCTTCCGAATATCCTTCTCCTTCATCAAATTCACACAACCGCGAGAGACAAAGGTACGACACTCCATATGCTCTTCATTTTCTTCTGCACTCCATTTCTCCCTTTTCCACGAAAAAGGCATGAGGATAGTCGCAAGGCTATAGCTCATGTAAATGGGAGCCCAGTCACGGTTGTGGTATAGATCTCCAGTCTGCAGCTCGGCCTTGTTCGTGTTCCTCCATGCATCTCGGTTGACGGGATGCCACGCCATGGGCTTTGGCGGATGCTCGCTCAAATACACGGCAGCGTACTCTCTTTCCTTTTTGATAGCGTGCAAAAGCTTGTCGGCGAGTTTGGATGCCTCGTCACCCAGCTCAAGCTTCCAGTTGCTGCTTTTGTCGTCGGGGAAACTTTCCAAAAGCGGAGACATAGGTTCGTCGTCTCCAGTATTGCTCGGGTTGCCCCAGTGCTTTGCCAACGCATCGGCACGAGCTGAGAGGGCAACCAATTCGCGCCTCTCGTGGGCTTTCCAAGATCGCGTCAATGATGCCAGCACCTTAGGCGCGTTGGCAAACAGCAGTACGTGCTTGGTCATGTCGGTGCGGGTTTCAAGAGACAGCATCAGATCTGATAGGCACTCGATGTCGTCGCCAGGTCGCAGCTCAACATGGGCCTTGAACAGGTTGGTAATGAAGCACACTTTGCCCCAGTCAGATCAGCTTTCTCATCCATGGGGGCGGTTGTTTGTCATTGGGGAGGATGGCTACCTTCCTTGACGGCATGTTCCTGATCGGCCGATGGAGGTCCAAAGCTTACAGGAACCTCGGGCCAAACTCTCACCTCGACGTCCTTGACCTTGCCCTCCTCTCTTGTAGACGGGCCCAGATTACTCTGGATTGCATCCAGGTCATGAGTTGAGCCACCAAAGGGCGAAGTAATAACGTAACTCGAGGTAGAATCGCTCATTTTATAACGATGTCACAATGCCGCGCGAACAAATCTGGACAAGAAGAAATCAGGGCGTGCAATCCATCTCATCGTCTTTATATTTCGGCGTCGCATCCACTATTAGCGTTGTTGCCTGGGTTTGGGCCCCACAACAATCCAGAACATCAGCTTGGACATTCGACGAGGGCCTGTCTTCATCCCAAGGCAATCGTCACGACATGCAGTTGGTGCGTTCGCCCAAGGGTCTATCTTTGGTGGAATTTTGAAAGTCGAATTATTATTTCCAATGCGCAATCGCCATCTTCTAGATAGATCTTTGTCCTGGTCATGATTTTGCTACAGTTGAGAAGCAGGCGTTTTGGACTAAGCAGCCAGCATGCACGGTGTCCAACTTATTAGTGTAGGAATGAGGTTCAGCCGCACGCGATTAAGAAATGACCGAAATAGTTTCCTGCAAGGCCTCATTTCTTTTTCTAAAGCCTTCTTCGCGATTTTAGACAGATGGATCGGGAAGTCCTCGAGTGAGTGTTCATCTTAACAACGAGGCGCTGCATGCAGTGATCGCAAAAGATGCCATCGAGAAAACCCCGTGATAATGTCGGGAGAGGCGCCGCAGCCTTGAATTTGTTGAGCCTCCATCCTGCGCACTGCGTAATACTCTTATAACTCAAGTGTTAGGATACGAGTAATAGGAGAATACATCCAGGTCACAAATGGTACAAGAAAGTAGAGTACTTGTCCTCAACACGCCCTGATGGATTTCAAGCCAATCCAACGTGAGATTGGCGTCAAATTTAAGACAGTAGTTTCAGTCATCATCTGTACCTTTTCTTCTATTTGAAATCTTTCATGTGTTTGTCACACGCTGTTGGGTTCCGCAATCAAAATGCTCGTCGGAAAAACCTTGTCCAAACTCACAATCAGGGTACCTACAGGTAGGTTGCCACTCTGACTAATTCTCTTAGACATATATATATAGTCACGTCGAGATGGCTCCCAGTGCCATGTTCGGGACATCGTATGACCTCACTCTAGCGCGCTCGGACAGGAATCTCTTAATGTCTAGGGTTGGTTATGACCCTGGCCCGCTCAAGGCTAACAACCAACAACCTCAGGTGGTAATCAGATTACGCGAAGTCGGCACACGCCAATGAACCGAAGGATCCACATCACAGTGAAGCCGTGGCACCAACCTCACGCTAACGCGCTCGTATAGGAGTATCTTGATGCCTAGAGGCTGGTTGTGACCCTGCCTAGTCTCTTGGCATTAATAAGACCGTGGTAGAAGATTGGTAAACTTAGGCCCCGGCGCCCAGATGCATGTCGCCCACCTACTTGTCACAGGGGCCGTCGCTGTGCAGCCAACAGTAGCCAAGAGCACCCAATCAGAAACCCAAGTTTTATGGATCAAAGCAACAGACCACGTCGTTACAAGAGGGCCGCTTAGGCTCCTCTCCAAACCAGTTCCAGTCTCACCTTCTTCAAATCCACCATAGTGATAACTCTGAACTCTGCACTCTGTATTTGATGCCTCTTTTGTGGATATTGGCGCCTTAACATTCAAGATGCAAATCTCAACCCTTGCAGCCATCGCTTCGTTGCTTGCCCCGATTTCAGCTATCACAGTAAATGGTAATACCTGCCCCTTCCCTGCGCCATTTCAGATTGCTTATTCTTCTTAGTCACCTACGACCCGAAATTCGACAATAGCGCCCTTTCCCTTAGTGAACTTGCGTGCTGGAAGGATGGAGCTGGCTTCCCACCTTACTATGAAGATGAATGGCAGTCTCGGCGCAATATCCCTATCCGAGTCATGGCTATAAATAGTATTAACGGGCCGGATTCCCCGTTCTGCGCATCTTGCTGGATACTCGAGTATGGGGAAACCGCCAGACCAGTTCTTGCCATCGATCACGCAAACGACGGGTTTGTTCTGGGATTAGAAGGTATGGATTCTCTGACTGGTGGTAAGGCGAAGAGTCTTGGTACCGTTGCTGTGAATGCCACTCAGGTGGAATTGCTTAACTGCGGCCTTACCGAGCCTGATTCCAAAACAGAATTGTAATAGGTAAACCACTTCAGAGGGATTATCTAGAGTTTGCTAGGAAGTCTACGTTACTTTCAGATCTAGACAGTAGCAGAGGAAATATAGGAAGAAGCAGAATTGCCTATTCACTTGAGTATTTCATTTCTCCTTTTTTGTTTGTCAATGATCTTGACAGACCATAGTGATCCCTGGGAAAATGGACGGGTTTGTAATGGACCCATTTTTTTGAGACGAAAACATGATCACCTAATGCACAGGATTGATCGAATCGGGTATGATCATCACTGTACTAGACCCCAAGTTGGCCTTGGCAGCTGCCTTTATCTTTGCCCTTCTCCGAAAGAGAAAGGGTATACATGGCTAGGGCAGCTTTGATGAC
This sequence comes from Calonectria leucothoes, assembly GCA_002179835.1. NCBI lineage: Eukaryota > Fungi > Ascomycota > Sordariomycetes > Hypocreales > Nectriaceae > Calonectria > Calonectria leucothoes. Next base: position 26,081 of record NAJI01000170.1, on the reverse strand, counting down.
AACTTCTCGAGATTGGCACTGGTGTCTATCTTGACGTGACTATGTATACATGGAATTAATGTTGTACACATATTCGTATTGCCCCCCTCGTATTCAATTATTATATCCCAAAGCCTGAATAGTAGCCTTAGTTATAGCTCTCACCAATTTCTTACATATCTTTCAATTGCCAAGGTCGATAGAAGTAATCTAATCAGAAGATGATGGAGGATGCCAATTTCGCAATAACTGATCATGACGAGAATTGCAGACAGAAGGAAAAGTGGTTTCAATAACAAATCAAAAATAACGCAGCTTTCCTGCCGAACAAGCTGGCGCAGCCTACCCATCACCGCCGTTCTATTGTTGCCCTCAGTAGCTCCTCCAAGGCGCGATTGTCTCCTTCTTTAGTTTCCTCATCCCGATTACGTACACCACCATTGCCCTCGTCGTCGAAACAGTCTCGGCCACTTTGACCCGCTATCCATCGACTAGGCAATATCCCAATATTGAAAATGACGTACCGCTCGCTCGACAGGCCGGTTGGCAATAGATTTGGGTCATTGAATCTCTCTTCCAGTGACCACCCGTCGTGGCTGAATTGGAAATCTGTCAGGTGTGGTAGACTGGTGCGGATTTTATCAAAAAAGAACTCCCATGTGCCTGGGAAGTAGTACATGATGGAATATCCAGAGTCACGGCCGAAGGATTCCGGCACCAGTGATTCCCAGTCATGAGTTGGAGTGTTCCACTTGTCCATCATTTCCGGCTCTGAGCGCAGGTAGGAAAGAACATAGCAAGTGTCCAGTCTCAATGACGTCAGCGAAGACTGGGCTGTCACCCAATCCAAGTGATCATTGTGGGAAACCACAAAATTGCCCAGTTTCAGGGTTTTCAGGTGGGGAAAAACCAAACCACGGCCGTTGAAAGTACCCGGCATCGTGCCCCAACACTCATTAAAGTACAGGGTCAATGAGGTGAGCTGGTCTGCTGGGGGAGAGAGCCAGTGCTTTTGCATATAGGGTTCGAATTGAACAAGCTCAATGAGGTAAATATCATGGTCTGGGCCGGCTTCATTATATTCTTCCGCAACTTTCAAGTGCAGTTGGTTGATATCCTGCGTCACGGACTTGAACAACTCGGATGATGTAAATTCTGGGAGCGGCATGTTTTGGAGGTTCTCAATCTTCAGAGAATGGATCTTGCTTGTGTCGGGCTTAGAACGACGTTGGTTGATAGCTTCGAAAACGCGCTCCAGCATGTCACTTCGGAATCCGCTATCTTCGACGTTGTCGTTCCAGTAATTATCGCCATTCTCGACTCCTGTGCAATGGTCTGAGAAATGTATGTGCATCTCGTTGACTTGAGGGAGATCAACGATCTGAGAAATGGGTTCTGGGCGCCTTGGCCCTCCCTCCTCCTCGAGCCTTTCTGCCTCTGCATCATCCCACTCGAGCTGGTCATCCTCGTAGGCATCGTCGTCGGCTCGACTGTGGATAATGACGCGACGCGCAGCGGACCTGACAGTCTCGCTCTTCATCAAATTGTGCCACAATTCAAATCCATCCTTGTCGGGGATGAGCTTGACATTGTGAAAGGCGAGCTTTGTAGTCAGGTTGCTCCATTGGTGACAGGCCAGACGTGCGCGCAGAAGATCCGATTGGCTGTCGAGAGAGGCAATGATGTGGCCAATAATCTCTGCGGGGAAATCATGGAGCTCCATGGCAAAGTAACGAAAAGGTTGAAATATGAGAAAGAGGACGGTTTCTGGTGACATAACAGAGCTTCAATGCCACTATTTATTCTTCAAAGCTAATGGAGGTGGCCCAGGCAGCAGGCATCAGGGTCCACTCAATGTGCGACCAACAACCAACAAAAAAAAAAAAAAAGAACTCACGATGGCTGTAGCAGGCCCTCGCTGTAACGTGCTACCTTCTGATTTGTTGTCAGGTTTCCGGATTGCAGGAAAACACATCAGACATAGTTTACAGCTGCTCGCTGCCATTAGATGTCAAGCATCGATGTGATTGAGCGAACAAACCGACGACACTAGCCCTAGTGTGGTAATTTGCCTGTGTATTATGTTAATCATTATTAGTGGGAAAGTAATTTAGTCGAGCCTAGTAGATAATGAGCAAAAACAAGTTGAGCCTTCCTAGCGAGCATCGGCCATAATGAGGACCACCACAGTGACAAACTTTGACAACATTCTCGACGCGAACCTGGAGACAGACGCATCAATCAAATCAGATTCAAGCTCCCTGGCCGCTGTCGCCTTACACCATAGTTAACACCCAAACTTATGGTTCAATTATGTAAAAAATAAATAAAAGTGTGGCAAAAGAATGGGCTTCAACGGCAAGCAGGTGCCAGAAACGGAAACCGTCACAACGTTAAAAACGGGTTTCACCGCCTATTGGCATGTCCCAGGTCGGGGTATATTCCAAATCGACAGGAATTTTATAATGGCTACTTTGAGGAATCGATTGTAGCATTTTGCTCTCATCGTGCTGGTCGTTGAGGAGCAACAAAAATATGTCTTAGAATAGAAACTCCGGGGCCATGCCGGGCCGTGCCGAGCAAGAAAAGGGCACACGCGTTCACCTCCCCATTTGCGGCGTTTCAGAACTACGATAGTTAAACACTGTACCGCTTATTAGCGTGGGTAGCATGGGTCACAAGTGTATTGTCACGAGGGCATGGGGCGACCGGGAATATCTCGGAACTTTGGAGGACCACTGCCGCCTCACTTCGTTTGGCAGGGTACAACAAGAGGTTGAACTACTGCGTGGCGCCCTCTTAGCGGTGGGGTTCGTTTTCAGTGACAGAGGTGCGTCAAACTATTGATGCCAATCAATAGAATCTATTTGAACTGGATTGCCGCATAGCCGTCGGGTGTTTGGGATGAGCTGAGGACGCGCGGTCGCGATAATTGCGCATGGTGGAATATTTGCATCCTACCCTGTAGTTTAGCCAGCCGACGACATGTATTCCTTCCAACCACGTCCCTTTCCTCCACTATCGCGAAGAAAAATTGTATCAGCATCGTAATTTGGAAAGCTGTTACGGCACTATACTAGAGTGAGCTAAATCTGTGAGCGCTTGGGTCTATTCACAGATCGAGATTCTCGAAGCGGGCATTTTCTACACCTGATTAGCAGCGGCTAATGATAAAACCAACTCTGCCTTTCGTCGCTAATTTAGTAGTAGCAATAAATATATACATTTGGTGTTCATTTAAAGTGGTTCTCGTCCAATTCAATGTATTGTGAATGAATAGAAACCGGATATTTACTAAGCATGGCACAAACTTCTATGAAAATTTATCATCGACATCTGCTGCCCAGGCACGCCACCTAACTCGAACGCCTTTGCCATTTATTTCACTTGGTATCCATTCTGGCCATAAAGGCCTTTGACAATAGTGTCTTCTGTAAACATGCAGAGCGATCTCGGAAACTGGGAATAGCCATAGTACTGGACTGTATCGCTCCTTTCCCCACGAGACTCCCTAATTTCTGCCATTCATTGCGATATATTTCTACACTGTTGAATTGCCCTCTCTTCTGTTGAATCCGCTAGCTAAAAAGCAAGCTAGATTGCCTGCAGAGATTCTCGACAACATTACCACAGAATGGAGATCGGGCAATTCACAGCATACCCGTCCAAAGTCCTTCCAGGCTAAGAAACAATTCTTTATTTCCAGTTGGCTCGGCCGTTGTTGCATGACCTATACTCTCTGCGATGTGCATCTCACATAACAGATACTAAACCTAAGTCAAAGATAAAGTCACTCTAAATCCCAAAATTAGCACTCATATAATGATTCTGGCAGCTTCTACCTCTCTAGGAAAAAGCAAACCCGAAAGCTATAAAAGGTCGGCCTTACATAGGTAGCAAACAGACCAACAACCTTTGATCCAGTCGGATGTATGGAGATCCATTTTGCATCACTGTCATTCGAACATTCGGGCGAGGTAACTTCCCGGCCCAATGTTGTGTGAATCTATAGACAATTAGATGAGTGCTGGTGAGTAAAAATGTTGGGTTGGTGGTGGACTTTTTACATACCTTTAGTCCCACCAAAGATGGACCAGTTGGCTTAACCTCAATGCTACTTACTCTCTCTCCTTCTGTGCCATCTATTGAAAGTACAATACGGTGGTCTTGAGATCGGGGACCAAATCTTCTCGGTCTTTGGGAGTCTGTGAAAGGGCCAACATGTTCTATGTGTTGATTCTGGGAACTGTCGGCATATAGAAATTCTATACCAACAATTCGAGAGATATCGAAAGTCCAAATGATAATTCCAATAAGATCTGAAGTTTTTCCCTTTTCAGATCTATCAAACAAAAGAGTTGTCATTGGGAGATTAAAATCGCTCGGAGGTTGATCACCTCTGGCCCAGTCAAACAGCATCTTTTCCAGTGGAATTTCAGGATACCAGAGGCAGCTGTTCCGCCATTTAACTTGCCTTGAGTGTATTGATACATCACGACTCAATGTAACAAGTTTAAGAGCCTTGATAATATTAATATGTGCTGCATATTCCTAATGGAAAGTAGAAAGGGTGGGGGAGGCTGCATAGGGGATTCAGAAACTGAACTCACATCAAATTCCGCTTTTATTGCAGAAATTACCGAAGTCTCGGCTAGATACCACCTTGGAAGATCGCTTGGGTCCCCGGCCCAAGGGGATAATGTGCCATTCTGTGTAACAATTGCGATTGCTTTGATCCCAGATATATCAAATGCAAGTTGCCATCCTTGGATGCATTGCCCATCCGGGACTTGAATCTGTATGGTTTGACCATGGTGAAGATATCCAAGGGGATGATGTTGGCCATCTTTATCCACAAATAGCAAACCAGAGATAAACATACTGCCAGCAATATGAACAAAGGACACAGACATAGACTGTATTTCCAAGGGCTGCGAGAAATGAAGTGCTCGAGCCCGTAAGACTCTAGAGCCTTCAAAAAAGCCCTCCTCTGGCGGCGTGATGCAATAGGCAGCTTTCGTCCAAGCTATTTGCTTGTCGCCATTGCTAGACTGACTCTCGCTTGGCGCAGAAGGCTCGAACCAAGTCTTCAACGAAGTTCCACTACAGGAAACGCCTTCCATCTGACCAAGTATTTGCTGGAGATGTTTTGCAAGCTTCCAAATGCGTCTTCTGTTAACCAGACTCGAATTCTCTTGAGCCCAGGTCTGAAGTAAGTGATACAATGCCCTCCAGGATTTTGGAGATTCATCTAGTGCTTCAAAAATAAAATCAAACTCATGTCCCGGTTGAAACCGTGACTCCCAGAACATCTCCAATAGGCCCAGTGTGGCAAATACTGGGGATGCCTGACGCAAAGAACGAACATCATGGGTTGGAAGGAGCATAATGATGAGTTGAAGAATTTCCGATGGCAACGAAGTGAATCCATCGCCCTGAAGATTGAGTTTGTTGCGTTGAAGTCGGGATTGAAACATACTTTCTTCCCTAATATGGGTAGCATTGGACATAGCCCTTGCAAGTATTGCGATCTGAAAAGGGTCTGATCGCAAATCCTGGGGAATAGAGGATACTCCAGGGAATCGACTACTGAGTGCAGGAACTTCCCACATTGGGTGTCGGATTGCTGCCCCCTCATAGTCATGTCCCCAGTCAAGAATAGTATCATCGCCAAAAGGCATAGAGAGACATGCCTCAAAAAGCAAATTGAGATTGGGGGTAAATCCTACATTAAAAATATTCCAACAGGATAAATGAAAAGCCCTACCCCAAAAAGGATTGGGTTGAAACCGAAGGCGTTCGGGACACACAAACCGCTTCAGACTGAGTGAGACTAATGCCAGATTAATCTCTTCTGTCTCAGCGGGATCATCGTAGCGATCAGAGGGGTTTATCGGAGCAGTGCCTTCGGGGATATCGTCATGTTCACCACTGATTCCCACTCCAGTCAATTTGACGTTGTTCCAACCATCATCCTCAGTCCACACTAAATATTAAGGTCAACTCTGTTCCAGGAGTAGTCAAGTGACAGTAGTGGCAAGCTCACCAGCCCGAAATTCTTTGAGCCACTCCTCATGAAGTCTCCGGGTGATAGGAACCCCGCAAAGAGTACAGAATCTCATGGTGTAAAGAAGGGACTCGCTGCAGGAATCAGTTGGCTGTCTGTCTAGGTGTCGCCCCTGTATTTGGGAAATTCGTGTGAGGTGACGTGACGAGAAGTGTAACGAGTTTGAAGGGAGTTTTTAGGATCCAGCTCAGAATCCACGCCTGAACGATTAGGCGGTGAGAGCCCCTACTAGACTCGCTAGGCTAATTGGTCACCAGCCCCAATTGAGGGGCACAATTTGAGCGGCCCCAACAGGGCGCTTCGGTCATCAAATGGGGTCAAATAATTGCACGACGATAACATGTCAATGAGGCGCATCGCAGGATTCACAACACACGCCTCCTCAAAAAAGAAATGGCAAAGATTCATTATTCAAATATAGGAGTAGGTACCTAAGAAACATAATATGCCTCCTGATCGCGCCGCCCGCGCTAAATCAAGATGGAAATCGCAGCATGATCCGGGTGCAGGACGGTGTATCTGATGGCGCCCTCATCCATGGCATCCGAGTTGGCTTCGAATTCGGTCTTGAGTTTGCCCAGCGCATTGTAAAAGTTGTAGCTGAACCCAGACACCTGCTTGTCAAGAGCATCCTTGCTGTGGCCGTAGTAGTGCGCTTGGGCATGCAGCATCGCCATGAGCGTCTGCTCGTTGGACGTCTTGAAGGTGAGCAGCCAGGGCACCTCGGCGGCAAGCAGCCACTCCCTCTGCCGGTGGGTCGGCAGGGCGCTGAGCAGGTCGGTCTCGGTGTACTTTTCGAGATCGGCGAGGGACGTGGGCAGAGCCTTGCACAAGGTCGGCGGCTTGGCGGGGATGAAGGCCTGGTAGAAGTTCTGGAGGTAGTTGACGGCCGTGTGGAACGTGGCGGCAATGTGGATGCACATGGTGACGGCATCGCTCAGCTCGTCAAGCGTCTCGATGGTTGGGAAGCTGGGGATACCTCCGGCATTCTGGATCTCCTGGTACCAGGCCTGCACCTGCTTGTCGTTCTTGACTTGCAAATCAACCTTTTCTGAACTTTGGCTCGTGTAGTAGGCCGTGAGCATGTCCGTCACGTACGTCTTGGTGACTCCCCACATGGCGAGCACGTTCTTGGCGTAGGTGTAGTTCTTGTACTTCTTGTCCTGCAGACCCGCGGCTGTGTTGGGGAAGCCACGCTTCTTCAGGTCGTTGGGGATGTAGCCGTCGACAAAGTTGAAGTGGTCGTATTCGTACCGAATAAACCGGTACAGCTGATCAGGGCTCAGACCGACCAGGTCCTTGATGACCTGCGGGATCAGGGTGGCGCGTGCTGCCTGGTTGAGGGACAGTGTCTTGTACCAATGAGGCTCAAGCAGCCTGAAGACCATGTGCTTCATGTCAATGTTGCGATGGGTGGCGACAATGAGCGACTCCTCGACCAGGTGGGAGTAGGTCAAGTGGACGGTGATCTCGTGGCGGATCCAGTCGGAAACCTGGGCACAAGTCTTTGCGTATCGCCAGGCCCAGTCGGTTCCCTCTTCAGGGTCCATCGTTAGGGTGGGAGAAGTGCGCTTGTTGAAGATGGTGACGGACTTGGCCATGCTGACCTTGTAATCAATGACAATGGCAACGGGGTGCAGCTGGCCCTGGCTGGTAAGCTCGAAAAGCGTCACGGACGCGCATGACCAGTTTTGGGCCGAGTTTTCTTCTTGGTGCGTCATGATGGCGTCCTGAGGGACATCTGCAGCAGTGCGGAAATAGCGACAGTCCTGGACGTAAAGCGAGTTCGGGTCAGCCTTGGAGAGATAGCTGGCCCAGGTAGTCTGCTTTGTATCCTTGGCGGCCTGGATGAACTCCTCGAGCAGGTCCTGGGGAGCCTTTTTGATGGTGGTTGGGTTGGTGCCAGTGAACGACTGCTCGGCGTAGCGGCGATCGCTGTACCAGTCAGGGAGCAAGCCAATGTTTGCAGTGTGGTCCTCCTCGACAACGTCGTTTGGGTTCTTGTAGTGGTTTTTGTTGTAGTCCACGTACGCTTGCATGGTTGGCCCCTGGTTTGCTGCCTTTCTGTTGTCACCATCATGTATGTCCAACTTGCGGCGGATCTCGGCTGTGACAACATCATCCAACTTGCCGAGGTCATGTGTAAGTCCATGCCAAAGACCGCCAACTTCCTTTTCGGCACCGCTTACCAGCGCATTCTCACCCTTTTTAATACCGTCTGCAACTGGTTTACTGATGGTTCCCACGGCATCCGTGACGGCATGGTTGACGCCGTTTGCCAAAGTCCCCAAAAAGTCTTCGCCAGTGACCAAGACCTTTCCAAGTCGGGTCGTCTCGACCTCGTGGAGGATCTCTTGGCCAATGTTCTTGGGAACAAGATCACCGAGCAACGTGACAGTCTCCTCCAAGCCTAACAAATCGAAAATCTTTGTCGGCGCGAATTTGGAGCCAGGTGGAACAATGACGACGTGAGGAGGATACAGCGGGTTCTTATCCGTCGACTTTCGGTCGGCTGGATAGCTTGAGTACTGGAAAAGCTCCTTCTTCTCCTCCAGTGTTTGATATTGAGGAAGAGCGGGCTCCAGAACCAGGAGATCATAAGCTGATGAAATGCTATGCCGTAATCAATCAGCATCGCTGCGACGTTCAATGCCATGGGCAACAATGGAAGAAGCTTACCGGTTCTCAATTCGCTGGTACGCGTGATGCAACAGAGCCTTTGTAACGTCGTATGATGCCGTCTCAAGAATGGACCCCACCGACTTGTCTTTGCTGGCCTTTGCGGCACGCACCTTGGCCAGGTGCTGGTTGAATGCGCCAGGATCAATCTCCAAAAGAGGCTTCTCAGTAATGGCGACAGTGCTAGTGGGCACAGCCGGTTGTACCTTGCCGGAAGTTGGAGTAGCCATTTTGAGTGTAAAAAAGAAATCAGGTTGCTGTAAGGTACTTGTTCGCAAGAATATTGAGTCGACAAAGAGGAAGAGATTTACCATAATTTATATTTTTTCCTTCATCCTCAGTACATATCCTCCATCTGTTCTCACCCAGGGCATTCTTTCTGATGTGGATTCCATCCATTTCTGGTCATGACCTACGCGCCAGAAAAAGTGGCTGGCTGGCAAGCGACGCCACCAGCTCGACCATGTGTCGAGCGGGTTTGTACATGGGAAATCGATAGTTGACGCCCTCGCGTGCAATCGAATGGTCCAGGCTCTTCTCATCAGGAGATAATCGTGGCCAGACCAAGCCATATTGTCGCCACCCGCTAGTTGTATCCGAGACGACAGGTATTGCCTTTGTGAATATATTTCGATAGTTAGTGGTTGGCGTGTAGAAAGACTCTTCTATCATTTTATCAATAATCAACAAGATCAGTTTGCCGTTTCATAGTTCTGACGTCAAGTTCATTTTCATCATATTTCCCAAGTCCTGGCGATGGTCGTCTTCAATCTGACCACATCAGTAGTGTGCCTATCGTTGTCGGGATGTATAACAATCAGGACTATGTCTCATATCTCCATTCATTCCAAGCCTCGCAGGATGGGGATGAATGCCGGCGCTAGCCTAGCAATTCTAGCATCCATCAGGGATGCAAGGGAATGACACAGAGGCGTGGCTAAAGGCAGGGGGCAGCAAAACAGGTAAAGCCCGCGCGTCTGGAAAGCGGTCCGTGCCGGCGTGGCGTGCAGATCTAGCAACAAGGAATGAAATCGAACCATCGCGGCCCCAAAGCTGCATTTTCTTTTCCTGTCATGGCGCAGCTCAAGCACCCCAGTGCCGAGCGGTGAATTTGGCCCGCCAATCACGCCAACGCTATAGTTCGCTTACACGCCATTAGGTCAATAGAAGGCCTGCTGGTTAGCAAGCCACCATGACGGCGCGGTAGGTCGTTTCCCACTTGGGAGCTGTGGCGTAGCTGAATCTCAAACTTGTGCTGCTGGGGATCACATAATCCACGTGCATCGTTTGTCGTGGCGCGGACCAAGCTTCTCAACAGCCGAAATAGAAGTTGATTAGGTATCAATAATGACCATGACAAATTACTATCATTCACACCCTGCCATCACCGCTTCGATCTGTGCTCAACCTCGCGCATAATTAGTTCGCCCGAGCTCCAACTTGGTTCTCTGTACGAGGTACGTTATTTGGTGTGATGTTGTAACCTACTTCCTGCGCCATTTCCTTCTGAAAAAAGGGGAAGGAAAGGAAATGAATCTCTTTCGAAACCGCTTCGCGATCATATTAGTTTTCCAGAAATGCGCTTTCCTCTCAACTCTTGCCGAAGTTTGTAGAGTCGTTTACAGTAATCCAACGTAGACTCTTGCCAACGACTCCGGTCAGTGCTCTTCAGCTCCATCTCTACAGCCCTTTTCCCACTCCAAGCTTTAATATTGTTCACGCTTTCCCAATATGGCTTTGGGGCCAACCTTTTCTGATCTTGGTGTCTCTGGACAAGTAACCATGCGGTCACCTGGGGATATGGGAGGCTTGCGAGAAACGCACTCTTATAGACCCCGCTGCCGTCGACGTACTCTAGTTTTGCCCCTGCCCTGACAAATAATTTGACAAAATGAATCCTCCCAAGCGAGGCTGCGAACATGAGAGGTGTGCCAAAGGGAAAATCTTCTTGTTCCATATCAGCTTTGAGAGTGAGAAGCAAATTTGCGACCTCGAGCATATTCTCATGAATCGCTTGGCAAAGAGGGCTTAACCTAGTTCGACTCTTCAGGTTGATCAACGTCTCGAGTTTGGACGGCGGTAGGGACTTGGAAATTGCTTTTACCCAGAATACAGGGCGCTCGGGGAGATAACAGTCAAAGAGATTGAACGACCCGGGAGGTATTGACGATATCCAGCCTGATTGAACAATATACTTGGAAAGGCGGATATGGAGCAAGGCTCCATGAAGTCCGCAGAAACCGGCTCGATCGAAAGCAAGCGGGTCCAATCCACGCGATACAAGATATTTGAAGGTCTCTTGAGGTGTCCGGCCGGTGGCTGACATCAATACCAAGTTCAACCCATAAGGAGATATGTAATCCAGGGACGACGGGCAGAGGGTATCCAAAAGCTTAATGACTTGTAAATGCCCATTTATAACTGCCCATGCCATTGCCGTGGAGCCAAAACAATCCCTCAATGCTATTGTGGCCCCGCACTGAACGAGTTCGCGAACCATCTCAATCTGGTTCTTTTGGGCCGCTAGTATGAGGGGCGTTTCCAACTTCTTATTTTGTACGTTGACGTCACATCCTTTCTCTATGAAAACTTTCAATATTTGAAGATTATTCAAACGTACCGCACAGTGTATTGGGGTTTCCAGAGAGTCGTCGCTCTGATTGAGCAGCATAGTGAAGGCTTCTTCGTCGGATATTGGGCGGGGCTCATCGATAAGATATGCACACAAATTAGTTCTAGTTGTGTCAGCCAGCCATCTGTACATTGTAGCAGAAAGCAGCATTACCTATAGTCTTGGATATTATCCCTTATATGTTTCAGGGTTGTCTCTAGAAAGTTCTTGTCTCCTTTTTCAACCGCGATGTGGATCGGGCTCTTTGATTCCTCGTACCAACATATCCCCTTCTTCAAGGTCGCAGACAAGACTTTCTGTAAAGTGCTGATTGAGTGGAGTAGAGAGACGGCTTGCCCAAGTAAGTGTGAGTATTTATTGTGATGGCAGAAAATGCTTGTGACGTCGGCTCCCTCTTCCAGTAGCCAATCAACTATATTGTCTTTTGACCCTCTAATCGCGGCAAAGATCGGTGTGCAACTGTGACAACTTGCCAAGGGCTGGTTGATTGAACAACCATGTTGTATGGCAGTCTTACATGCCATTTCATCTCCTCTCAAAATCGCGCCCTCAAAGAATATGTGGCGTATATAGTTGTTCACAGTACTAAATCCGGAAAGTGCTGTAAATGTTTCCGGATCAATGTCGCAGCCCATGATTTCATCATCATTCCATTTAGTTGGAGGGGGTGATCCGGCCTCGAGCAAACATTTGGCCAACTCAAAATGGTTATTTTTAAGAGCGTAGTTTATGGGAAGACTGCCACCCTTGTTTGATATTCCAAGTTTAGCCCCGCGGCGAATAAGCAGCTCGCAGGCTGAAAGTGCCCCTGCCTCTGCCGAATAATGAAGGGGGGTGTCTCCAGATGCGGTGAGGATATTTATGTTTTGAAGCAGCCCCTCGTCAAGAATATAATCGATCATGTCAGGCTTGTTATTAAGAGCAGCAACGTGTAGTAAGCCGATCTCATCGTCTGCTCTTCCCGCGATAGTGATAGCACGACAAGTAGCTTTCCAATCTGGCACAAACAAGCTTGACTCTTTTAACATTCTGAGAATAGGAAGGGTTTGGGATCGGACGATGTAATGAACTGTGGTCCAGCCTCCCTTGTCTTGGTAAAATGGGTTCCCTCCCATGTCGATGAGTAGCTTTACCATATCCCAGCAATCTTTTTCTGCTGCTGTAGTTATAGCGGGGCTTGGTTGGCTTCCCGTGCTTAACCTGACGCCCCTGTAAAAGAGAGCTCTCGCCATCCAGTCATTATTCATATCATGCCTATCAGCCACTAGATCAATTAGGGTTTGTCCAGACGATGTAGTTTCGTTTAGAAGGTTAGAATCTGCGACGGAAAGAATAAGATTAAAAGTTGGAGCGTCTGCATATAAACAAGCAGCCTGGATCAGAGAGTGTTCGAGTTTGCGATTCTCAAACTGACGTCGATGTACATCCAGACCATGCTTAAGCAGCATTTTGATCAAATTCGGATCCTGAAAAAGCTGGGAGTCTTGAAATAGATCATAAAAAAGATCACAATCCTTTAAACTGAATGATAAAGTTGATTCATCCACGGCCCCCTCGAGTAGAGACTCAATTGTGGATAAACAGGGCAACCCTTTTGGGCGCCCCAACAGGGCTCTGAGGACGGGGACAACCACTGATTCTTTCTGCGCATTCTCATAGGATGACACGGCTCCACGCTGAACAAGGGTCCTAAACACCAAGGAACACAACCCGTTGCACGGTGTCCTCGCTAGCCGTGGTCGTCCTGGAGGTGGTGGAGGTGGCGGTGGTCCACGGACAGTCTTATTCCAAGACTCACAGCCACAGATTTTGTTTCGACTTGTTATGCTACAGAATACTTTCCATATGTGCGTTTCCGTGCCGTCCTTCTTATTCGTGAAGGCAAGTGCTGCTGGAACCAGCAAGTTCAACGTCCGACTCTCCAGCGAGACTGCTGCCGTGCTCGTGAAATCAACTCTTTGGCCAAGGCACTGCTCCACCAATTTCTCAAAAGGGGATCTTCCATTATTGTCTGTCCCAAATGCGTCGTATAGTGACACAAGATAGTGGACAAATTCGTATGTGTATGAACTTCTGAGATGATGCAATGGTGTTGAACCATCGGGACCCTCGGTTTCAAAGCCAAGCCCTCTTGCAAGCAGTGATTCAAATAGCTCCCGAGAGCCTATTTGAGCCGCCAAGTGGAGAATGGGAGTCTTTGATTTGAAAAACCTGATATCCGAGGGGCACTGTTGCAGCAACAGAAGAGACGCCTCAAGACTGCCCGATAAAATAGCCAGTGATAATGGCGCCATGCCCATGTTAGATACGGTAGACAAACTCTTTAGCAAATCAGGATCCGCAGTTAGTAATATCCGCAAAACATCCATGTTCCCCTCTAAGGCTGCAATATGCCAGCCTGTTTCACCATTCTTGTCTTGCTTGTACAAGTTCACCCCTTGATCAAGTAGAAGCTGCACGACTTGAGGGTTACCTGACCCGCAGCCAATGTAAAAACAGCGTTGGAGTTCCGAGCGCAAGATGTCGCTATATTCCGTTGACGAAATTAACAAGGCCACTATATCTTTTGCTTGCGCGGAGTCACTCCTCACCACTAGACGCAATAGCTGGCAGGTGATGTGTTCCCATCTATTTGCATTCACACGAGAGCGAAATTTTCTAACCATGATTGATACATCCTCGGTCAGGTCTTCTTGAATCGCTACTTCAATCGCTTTTAAAAGTTTCTCGTCGCTCAATGATTCATAAATCTTGTTCTCATTAGTGTGAGGAATCAACAAATGATGGCGCTGGGCAAGAATCAGTGCAGAGGGTGCTAAACGTCTCCATTGAGGAGGAGAGTTCTCATCGGTGGAAATCCTCAGGATGGCTTCCGCGACCTCGGTATTGTAATGAAGATTCCCATTGGCACTTTCGGAGAGATACTTCACCGCGTCCTCTGATACCACAGTTGATGGGTGAATCAAAGGTAAGCTATGGCCAAAACCAGGGTTCAATGCCGCGTAGAGGACGCTGTGCCCAACCAAGTCGCCGCGACCAAAGTGATGATTTTGAAAGAGAACCGAGGTGTCCGCACCGTGGTCCAATAGAATACAAAATATCTCGCTCATGTCGACCAAGCCATACTGGGCAGGTGGGAAATATAGAAAATACGCTGCAATATGTAATGGAAGCCCGAGGGGCCCCAGCGTGTTGATGTCAACGCCCTGTTGTATAAGCAACTCGCAAACCTTTTTCATGCCAAGTCTTACAGCCATATGTAGCGGAGTAAACATGGAGTTCAAGGCAATGCGCAAAGGAAACCCCAAATTCACATCTGTAATTTCGAGTTCGAGATTCATGGGGGAGTGATGGCCTGGCGCGAGGTGTATGACACGACGGATCAAAATTTCCAGACACCAAGTCAAGAAACAGCCAGACTTGTTTCTGTCGAATAGTGACCCACACAAAGACAAGCCTGGCTCTTCGCTAAAGGCCAGCCTCCAGGCATTGCGAAGAGATTCCGGGACGAATCGTCGATCAAGGAGGAGGGCCGCAAAAGTGTAAAATGGATGATCATTCTTTCGTTGAGACATCCGGGAAAATTCCTGGCTCCTCAGAGTTGTGGGCTTTTGATTAAAGCAAGGAAACATCAAAAACCGCAAGGACGTTGCTGATAATGAGCGAAAGGCTTCCGTCTCGGAATACCGGAAGTTGCCCACGGAGTCGCTGGTTTGAAGATACTCCATAACTGTGAAATGAGAAAGCTCAAAGTACTGCCCATCCACTGACTTGCGAAGAAGACAACCGCAGTGGTGAGAGACTAGCCCTTCGTCAATGAAATCATCCTCATCAATCTCATGGGCTTCGTCCTCAATTGAAACCGCTTCACATAACTGGAGAATGGTTATCCAGTGATGACCAAGGCTGACCCAGTGGAGGACCTTTCGGATCAATTCTCGAGTTTTCTCGGGACATTGTCCAAGCTTATCCAAGACCCGGTCGTAAGTGCCAAAAAGGGTCGGGGGCAGTTCCTGCAGAGCTTTTCTGCGAGCCTTATTATTCGGCAAATCACTTATGTGATCAATTTGACAGGCTACCCAGCGGAACCTAGTTTGAAAAATTAGATTGGGAAAGAATAATATCATGTCTCATTTCACTCACATTCCACGTGCACCTTTGACCAAGGTGCGGAATATTTCTTCGTGGAAACTCGGGCTCTTTACTTGGAGATCCTTTAGCCGCTTCCTCTGCTGTATTTGAGCCAGAGTGTATGCTTCCAGATCTTCCGTGTGAGCTTCGATCTCGATATGGTCATATTCTTCCAGCTCATCCCGAATTTCTTGCTCTTGGCGACTGAAGAATGCCGCGCTAATGACTATTGAGCTTTGTGCAACGGTCTTTACACACTGAGTCATGTTCACAATATTCTTACCACACTCATCAAGGCCATCTATGACAAGATAAACTTTGTCGAACATATTAGCCATATCTGTGACAAGGATAAGAAGGTCCTCCGTCTTTGGTTGCTGTGGTAGCTGATTAGGAGGGTTCAATCTATCAAAATATGACTGAAGGAGGTCAAAGGCATTCTTCTTCTGTAGGCCAAGCTGAACCGCAAGGGCAGAAATGACATTCTCAGGCTGGTGAGTGTTGTCATCTTTGTAATCACAAAACGCATAACACAGTGCGGTAGAATCATTGGTTTCTTGCAAAAGCGTCTCAATCACCGCGCCACAGAGAACTGTCTTGCCACCGCCTAACTCGAGAAGCTATGTCAGAATAATGATGACAACAGTGCCTGTGGAATAACATACCTGGAATACCACTCAGCCAAAGGTTTGCATTTGGAAGTTCTCTCCAGTGTTGAAAAGTGGCGTTGGTTTCGGTGAGCCACAGTCCTGTCATCGGATGGCGAAGCCTCAGACTCATCTGAAGATTATCCTGTGGATTTATACGCAAGAAGAAGTCGAGAACCTCTCTACGTACTTGGTGTAGTCGTAACTGTAAATCGAAATCAAATTTCTTCTTCATCGCCTGGTCGATGTCATCTTGCTTGGCCAAGCACTTTAATAAGGCATCCATGCTGTCAGCCGCCAGCGCTAGCTGCAGAGTTGAGCAATGACCTGCCAGCTCTGACGATAGCTCATCGGTTTCCGATAAGGTAAAGGGCCATTTTATGTGGTACAAGATGGATTTGAGAGATTTGCCGCGTTCAAATTCATCGTAGAATTTGCGGAGCTTTGTCTCGATGGAGAGCAGCGTGTGGCGACAGGCGTTCAGATGCTGCGCCTTGAGAGCGCAGTTTGACTTTTCGTCTTCCAGTGAAAATGCGAGCAGCTTAAGATTTTCCAATATCCCGGCAAGGTTTCTCATTTGAGCAGCTAGGTCGCGAACTTTTAATGGAGCGTCCTTGGCTTCTTTGAGGAATTTCGTGATGAGCTTGAAGACGGTCCCAGAAAGCTGGACAACACCGGCAACGCTGGTAGCGAGAGATAGAGGGTCAGCCATTTTATAAAAGCTCAGTATGGCAGTTGCTACAAATGCAACAAGAGGTCTTTTTGTGCGACTAGCACTCTTTTTAGGAATAAAATGAAAGGCAAGAGAAGGAACAATGTGAGAGAAAAGAGGTAGCCGTACCAGTCCCCTTACTACCGACGGTGGTTGGCTGCCTCGTGAGGCTGATTCTGAGACAAACCAAGTGGCTAAAATGGAGGGTAGTATTGAGAGCAGCATGGAGGGTAGAATGTGTGGTAAGATTGATTACACAATTGCACCAACTTGCTAAGCATCAGCCTTGGCATTGGAGGATACGCAATCAGATTCCGACAGCAGCCTTGATCTACGCCTCCCCCGCGTTTTGTTGTCCGCATCTCCTACAGCATTTTGCTACGGTGAAAAATGCCTCACCATTTTCGCCCATCTCTTACTGCGGTTCGGTGTGCCTTGCCATCTGAGCTCATATCAACGTTTAGAAAAGATCTGCGTGCCATGATTTGAGAATCAAATGCAGGTAAACACACTTGACCTCAAAGCATGGTCTGAATAATCTCGGATGAGTTCTTATTTTCATCTCGACGTCACTCACGGTTGACTCTATTGCCGCTTTATTGCGAGTGCGTACTTCCAGCTAGGCCGGTACCAGTTTGTATGCCGATCGAGGGAGCAAGCAAGCCCCTTGTACACAGCCACATGGCCCAATCTTGGACAGCTCAGATGGTTAGATAAAAGCTATTCAGCGACATTGGATGCTTTTATTGGCCGGGGCTGTCTCATCTAGACTGGAAGTGATTGCAGAAAGCCGCAAAAATGAAACGGCTATAGACCATCGGGATTCCGAACACGGCCTGTGAGTATGGGCCAACTTGGCAACCCTGACACACATCAAAGTACAGCGGTCGCGTGGCCCAATGGCAAGGCGTCTGACTACGAATCAGGAGATTGTGGGTTCGACCCCCACCGTGACCTAGATTTTTGGCATTTGCCGCTGTAGTATGCAAGCTGGATGAGTGAAAGGAACTGCAACAAATCACTTTTCCGCATAAATCTTTTTTTCGGTTCATAATTATGATGTTCTCTGTCAGTGTTGTATGGTACATTATACATGGCATCCCTTACATTAAAGTACCAGGCAAAGTTTAGTGCTGGGTACGGACATATAAGCTCAAATATAATATTTTAAGGTATTTAGATGATAATACATTAGTTATAATTCTTTTATTTTAATTATATTAAATGATGTCTTAATTCTGTTGTCTTTTCCTGAACGGATGTGGCAGGGTACGCGTGTGCAGTTTTACCGCACTCAAAGGAATAGACTCGGCATTGACCAGCTTGCGAGATGAGAGAATTACTTGACAACTAATAAATCATGCCCATGGCGGGCGGCAGAACATGGGCTGTAATACAAACTGTTCTTTTTCTCTTACCCTAGTGTGTAGTAAAATGCAGCCGCGACCACATATGAACTAGACTGCCACACCTGCTCGTCACATACGACCATAGCTCTTAGAAAATACGGGATCCCGTCCGCTCTCCCATAGTCAAGCTGAGAAGCGGTGAATTAGTACTCGGGTCGGTGACGACCGGGGAATCCTCGCTGTTGTATGTCTTTTTTTGCCATCAACACACAGAGGTGTTGTAGGCTCCACATGAACTAACTCCTTACCAATGACAGCCTTACAAGAGATGCACAAATAGCCAGCAGAACGTTGGCGATGGTCGCTAAAATTGAATTGTACACCACTTACAAATGTAGTATGTAATTGAAAGCAAAATGATCAAAAATTTGGGCCATGTTATAGGCAGACCTGGTTGATATTGTGAAGTAACAATCTACTTAGTTTATCACGAATCCGAAAATACAAGTCCGAGACCATTATGACAGGACCGATGGGTTGGACAAGATCATCAAGCCACCAGCACTAGCCCTTCCTCCATCCAACAAGCTGTACAAAAATACCGCAGCATTCCGTCTGCTTTCATCTAGCTGTATCGCATGTCAGTTGCCGGCAGTCCGAATGAGAATCAAAGTCAAAAGCCCATTACTCACCTTGCAGGGGCGGAGAGAAGAGGCCCGTGGAGGGTAGCACAGTACTGGCTGTCGGGATCGACGCTGTCCGAGAAGACAATCTCGATGCCGGTGCAGTTGAGCATGCCAAAGCCAGTGACAAAGATGGTGTCGAAGAAGGGCTGCGCCTGGTCACAGTTGACGCCGGACTGGCAGCAGCTCGTCACCGCCGCGGCGCAGGCTGGGTCGACATCGCCGGCCACGGGGTTTGTTCCTCGAGGAAGATTCGTGTGGGCGCTGGGCCAAGGAGTGACTTGCTGCGCGGAAGAAAAGGCAGCGGCCGCGGAGATGAGAAGAAGTGACAGCTTCATGTTGCTTGTTGTATTGTTGGAATTATTTTTAATTTGTGAGATTGGAGTGTAAGTAAATACTATGTTGTAGAGTGAAGTGATTGATACTGTAGTGATGCCTTCAAACCACTGCGAGCTTCATCTCTTTTATAACATCTTGAACCTCAAATACTATTTTCTTCTTCCTCACAGCTCTCACATAGACAGCCGCGCTGTGAAGGGCCCCCCATCAGATTCTGTCCACCAACATATCACGCGCTGACAGTTGGGGGCTTTCTCGTCTGCGTGGCAGCCGTGAGACGCCGACAAGCCTCGTTAGCGTTTGGCGCTTGGCTGCTAGGGCTTAAATCAGCAACGCCTGGCCAACAAGACGCCGTCAGATTGAGCATCGGTGCCGATTTACCGACAACCCGCAGGTGCCGACAGCCCGCATTATGTCCGTCGGCATTTTACGCACTTTTGCGAATGACAATCCTCGCCCGATGCGATGCGATGAATCCTACGTATGCGAACACGATCATCATATAGATGCAGAGGAGTATAGTGGGACTTTTGTTCAGAACTCGTCAACTCCAAAAGCAGTCTCGTGTCGCCTTTTCGACAGTCAAGCAGCAGTGCAATATCGAGGCAGCCGGAACTCCATCCAGACAAACAAAAACTCCAGGCTTTCTAGCTCTCACGTAATGGACGCGGACGTGGCGTTTACTCTTTGAAAATGCGGTGTCACTATTTTGATTATTGATCCATCTATCCGTGATGCGAAAAATTGCCGTGCAGTAATACTATCATAGCGCGGTTATGGTGGCTCAGCTGTCATGCCAGCCCTGCCCACAGTGTTCAGGTGTACTTGCATGCAATATGGGGGCTTCGCAATAGAACATGCCATTCACACGGATGATGCGGGGCTCTCGTGAGTGAGTCGTCGCGTTCCAACGGAAAATACGAGTTTGTGATACCAAGAAACGGTTTTGTTGCATTCGTGATGCTGCATCAAACATGGTTACGAACTTTTGAGTTTCTAGAAACCGGGCTTCCAACGAAGCTTGTGAAAATTGCGTTTCAAACAAGGCAAAAGGTCACAACCTCATGGCGGCTGCAAATTAGTTTGGGCTAAGCCAGCCGTTCAGTGAAGCTGGTTCAGCTGCCAGTCAAATGGATACATTCGTGGGAATTACTCGAGGCCCGGTGAACAAACTAATGCGCGGTAAACTGACGCGCTGAGACGCCCAAAAGGGTGTCGCGGAAGCTGCGGCGGGTAAGACGAACAGCCACCTGGTCATCAGACAGATGACCAATTCTCCAAGCAAGTCGTCTATTTTTAATGACCAATTACACGAAGATGGGTATTTTTCAGCACAATGCCAAGGGAAATTTGTTCTCTTCAGCGGCTGCCATATCCAGCAGTCACAAGCGTTGCATTGGTGCATGATCAAGACATTCGCGCTGAACAGACATGGCATGGCACACGGATCTAGGTAGTCCAGGTGCGATACCTTACGTAACTACTCGCTCCCTGGGCCCTGGTCTTATCGTGAAACCTTTACCCTGGCATCACTTTCGCGTCACCTGCTCTCTAACAGCAAACCCGTGGACAGCCATTCATTTCCCGTTGGGAGACTAGGACGCCAAGATGGTGATGGGATGAACGTTTGCTGAAATGATGCGGCACGCAACCAATCACGATGGTGCTATCTCGTAGCGCAGTGCCGCCAGAGCTAACGTTCTAGCCCATCGCACCACGTTTACGGAGCTAGCAGTCGGTAGCTTGGATGTTCGCGTAGATGGGAGCCGTCCAGCATCCGGTACTAGACACGTCCTTCTCCACGCCAACCCGCAGGGGGCTAGTCGCAGTGAAAGAGGAAAGAGTGTTCCCAGAGGGAAAATGAAGACAAAAGATTCCCCCATCAGGCGAACCCAATGAGAAGTGGTCAGTCAGAAAGCAGTTTCCAACTAGCAAAATTCCTCTCTCAGCCCGTAGCCTCACAGAGCAGGAGACAACCCATGCACCAAGATGTGGATGAAGAAGAGAATTTGAATGGGTGAATGTGACTGCAATTTATAAGTGAGGTGAAGAGTCATCGGACAAAGCTTGTTGCTCTTACCCAAAGACGCTGACCTTGGTGGGCAAACAGCTGAATATGTGGTTGATATGTGGTCGACTTTGCGATTGTCCTTGGTCACGCATGACTGTAGAGAGGGACTAAATTTTAAACTTGCAAAGGTACCCGACTATGGCATCGTATCCCATTCATGCTCGAGTGATAGCTCGGCTTGGCGGCAACCGACTATTGCAGCCACACCGCAAGTTCAGAGGTGAGCGATTGGCGTAGTGGGATGGGCTGAGGGGGTCAGGTGTGGCTGAGAGAGAGCAATGCGGCGCTAGGTCGATTGGACATCTGGAGACCGAGGCTAGATGGGCATTCCTGAATCCGCATCCCACTCGGCAGAGAGGGAAAGGAATTAGGGTTGGGATGCCACGAGGCGCCTGCTGCGGCAGAAGTGTGTTTGACCACAGTTAAAATCCGGAGGCGCCTAGAAAAACTGGACCAAGCTTCAAGCCCGCCATCTGGCCACCGTTGAGATGACATCTCGGATAAAATCTGTTACACGCTTGATCCAGAATAATCTTGAAGGCATGAAAGAGAACGCCATCAAAGATAAAAATAAGAACAAAAGAAATATACGAGCGACAAAGCAAAAACCAAACAAAGACATTGCGAAACCCGCATGATTCAGTTGGTTCCTTCAGCGTTGGTGCTCTCCCACGCATCCCTACCCTGTACCGCTCACACGACGTCAACTCGCTAGGTCAAACCCTTCTGGGCGCTGAAGAACGAGAGACCAACACCAACACG
This sequence comes from Calonectria leucothoes, assembly GCA_002179835.1. Lineage (NCBI taxonomy): Eukaryota > Fungi > Ascomycota > Sordariomycetes > Hypocreales > Nectriaceae > Calonectria > Calonectria leucothoes. The sequence goes on along the minus strand of NAJI01000170.1, from coordinate 4,030 downwards.
AGCATGAGCCACGGCGGCCAGTGCTGCCCCTGCATGAGACGCTACCGACGTGTCAGCCGCAACTCTTCTTGGCCAGCAGCAGTGCTATACGACGGGCTTCATGCCGTCGACGCCACCAACAAAGGACGGTGCCTGAAACCTAAAATATTCTCTTGCCTGCATTCCCCCGGTAGATCCGGGTCGAGAGCGGGCAAGCGCCAGGTACCAAGCCGCTAGACGATGCAAGTCGACTGAAAAAACAATGGCGGGAGAATGCGCAGGCCAACCAAGACGGAACAAGGTTGAGGAGCAGCTCGGCCAAGCCAGCTAGCTGGGCCAAGTCCAGCTAAACAAAATCCATCCACGGCGCTTAGGCGAAGACGGTGCTTCACCGTCTGTGTGGCACGGGAAGAATATTTTCCTAGATTGCGAGAAATTGCCAAAACAAATTGGACTGCTTGTTGGGTTGGGCTGGGTCGCGCGTGTGATCCATTCAGCGTCAGCAGCAATTAATCTCGACACTTGGGGGGAGCGAATCATGCACGAAATCAAAAGGGTTGAAGGATCGGAACATCGGAACCCCACAGACCGCCAGCCCTACATGATGATCCGAGACACACAGACAGAATAGAAAAGAAGTCTCCATAATTCTTTTCTTGGCAAGGGGAACAAGGAAGAACAAACAGGGTCGGTCGTTCGTGCGCGGGTAATAATACGACGCTGGCTGCTGGAAATGAGGGCAAAAAAAAGAAAAAGGTCATGGCAGAGAACAGAGAGCTGAGCGGGTGGGGCACGCAATTCGCTAGTTTAGCAGATGAAACACAGCCACATGCACTTTTCTGAGCATCTAGCCCCAAGCCACGCCCAGCCCCAAAGTTGCGCCTTTGTGTTTCCAGCTTGCCGCCGCGACTGCGAGACGTGCGCTGTTGGTCGCATGCGGGTCGCGGGTCTGAGCATGTGTGTGCTCTTTATTGCGAAAGAAGAGGTCGGGCGCGACCGAGCTGTTGGTCCCCTTGGCCACCAGAAACAAAAGGCTTGTCCGGTGCCACGCATAAAGAGAAACAAGAGAAAGGATTGCGGGGCTAAATAAGCGCCCTCCACCCAGCTGACCCGGTCTCCGAGAGCCCCGGCCCCCAGCTTCCCGCGCAGTGTGTCCAGCGCCCTGCCCCCCCTGAGGGCCATCAATTACCCCTGCATCCTTAGCGCTGCGCTTTCCCGCTTCCCGCAAGGCACCGCAGCCTAGAGACGTTGATTCTCGGCGGTTCCCAGCGCGGCATCGCAGGGGAGACATCTAGACGAGACGGAAACCCCGGCAAATTTGGGGGAGCCAGCTCGACCAACTTAATCAATTTGACGGGTGATGGATGGGGGCTGGCCGTGTTTGCCCCGTTTACCGTGTTTCCACGCTCTGTCAAGGGCGCTGTCGCAGGCCGGAACAGTGGCGCGGGGGATCGCCCGTTTCTTTGTTTTGCCAGAAGAAAATCCCCTCAGGGGGTTGACGCACCGGTGGAGATGAGATGGGATGAAACTACAGGCTCTATCCCGCCACTAATCAACTGGACGAGCTCTCATGGCCCTGCCGAAGCGTGCTGTCACAACACCACCGTCCGCTGGGACCAACTGCCGCAGCAGGGCCTGGCTAGCCCGGCCTAGGCGCCTGGCCTTTCCGGAGAAGGGGGGGCTTGCTGTGCTTGGCTTGGCTTTGACTGAGCGAGAGATGATCAGCCAACAGGAGCCCAAGCGAAATGTATAAGAGAAGATGGTTCCCCCCCGATCATCGTCTTGCTTCGATACTCTGATCAACAGACTCACTTCAGTCAATCGTCACTCCTTTTGGACCCCAGTCATTCATTTCTTGCTTTACGCACCCCATTCTCTCCTCTGGTAGGAAAAGCACATACGTCTACAAGCCAACCAATATCTGATCAAGACCCCGATCTCCAGTACACACATAACCCATATACACACACTTAACCGTCCCGGCGACTTTACATAACCCAACCCAACCCAAACAACAAGATGCGTTTCTCCGCCGTCATCGTTTCCGCTCTGGCCAACCAGGCCATGGCTGCCTGCACCAAGGGCGTGCCCGGCGGCCGCTACCGCGAGGTCTCCTCCCACCACGAGGACTCTTACGAGGTGCCCACCGTTACCTACCACCAGCCCTCGTACGAGCCCGAGTACACTCGCCCCGCCAAGGTCACCACGCTCGTCACTGTGACCAAGGCCTACTCGCAGCCCAAGCCCACCAAGGCCTACTCTGCTCCCGCCAGCAACCCCAAGCTCGACACCGACCAGCAGGGCTGCCTCGACGAGCACAACAAGGCTCGCGCCGAGGTCGGCAACAAGCCTCTGGTCTGGGACGACAAGCTCGCCGCCGGTGCCCAGGAGTGGGCCAACCACCTCGCCTCCATCGGCACCCTCGTCCACTCGGGCGCCGAGGGCCAGGGCGAGAACATCTACATGCAGTCCGGCGCCGACAAGCCCCTCACCAACGCCGTCAAGTCCTTCCTCGAGGAGAAGAGCTCCTACGCCCCCGGCGAGCAGATTGACGGCTCCAACTACCAGTCTTTCGGTCACTACAGTAAGTCCCCACTCAACTCTCCCGAACCACATGAGGCCCATTAGAAAACTAACAACCCCCCAGCTCAGTGCGTCTGGAAGTCCACCAAGAAGGTCGGCATGGCCTCGGCCAAGGCCTACGACGGCTCCGTCTTTGTCGTCGCCCGCTACACCGAGCCCGGCAACTTCATCGGCGAGACCCCCTACTAAGCGCGCCCCCGGCGCTCTTGAAACAAGCAACTCTATCCCGTTTGCGCTCTTCATCTTTGTAAACCTCTTTTTCTTATTTAAATGACTGCAGTGTGATGGGTAGGGCGGGGACGGTGTTTTGACCTGTTGAGTGGGTGGAACTGTCAAAGGATTGGTGTATTGTCTTCTATATGGATATCTTTCTTTCTCAAATATGACCATGTGTTGAATGAAGCTGGGTGTGAATCGACTGTCTATGTGATTGTGTAACACCTGGGTGACTGTTGGCTTTGGCAACTCCTACAAGGCTGAGAAAAGGTTCTCGGCATCGGCACTGACAGACTTATTTTGTGGAGCCCCCTTCATTGGTCGACATGGATCACCAGGTATAAATGAAAAAATGAACAAGCCACGTTAAGCCCGCGGAAAGATGCGACAGGGCGACATTAAAAAGACGAGAGGAGCAGACATGTTGCTTCTTAGCCGTTTGACACAGATCGCCCTCGCCCCCCCCCCCCCCCCCGCAAACTATTGAGAGACCTGAAGGGAGGGGTACGTAAATAATGCCAAAGCCGTCCCTAATCAACCCAGTTTCCCAAAAGGGCGGCCTCAGTCGCTCTCGAGACGCACTAATACGCGATGAAGATGCCGGATCGACGGTGTTGGCGGGAGGCGGCATCAGCGCGCGACACTTTGACATTCGTCTGATCCCATCAAGCCCAACGCCACTAAATAAGGTTTCTAAATGCATCCGCGCTAACGTCTCGATGTGAAGACCCTTCATTTATTTGTGACGCCATGCTAGAATTCCGATGACTATGTTTTTGAAAATGACCCAAAGAGACCCTGTTCAAATGGGCGTCTTAAAGACTTGAAAAAGCATACTGGAACCCGGCAAAAAGCAATTCTCAACCAGTTCGTCCGGTGCCATGTCTTATCCGGGGGAGGGGGACATCCGCAATGGCCTCGTCTGGTTCGGCGCACGGCCCGCACAAGCTGCTCGGAGACCGCTCGGTCCTTCGCACAGACGCGAATGGGACGATGCTCGGTCGAACCTTTTGTGCTGTTCGTCCTGTAATAACCATCTAAAAGGTCTATGCAAAAGAACGGCGTGGCGGGCGAATGGAAGATCCGAGGTGCGTAATTTCCTAGCTGAGATGATGGGATAGAATTCTCCGATGCGTGCGAGCCGAAGCTGGATTGGGATTCAAACAGCAGCTTAGAAGATTACAGGAAGGCCGAAAGAAGTATTTTTCTCTACTTCATTTATTTGATTGCTGTTACGAGTCAAGCCTGTAAG
>NAJI01000017.1:0-90746 GCA_002179835.1 Calonectria leucothoes | reverse complement strand
AAAAGGGAGGACACTATATATATTCCATCCTGTACTCAGACGAACACTTGTTCTTTACACAGAACAATACACTCTCTTTCTAACAAGGTAGTCCTAAATTCGCAAATTAATAAGCATGATACATAGAAAGCATGGGGCTTGATATGACGCCTGCGGCTGGCGTTCATACCTTTTGGCCTGCTTTTGTGGGAAATTATGGACAGTCCGGCCTATGCCTCAAGCCCCCCACCCCAGAGGGGCCCCGGAGGGCCACTCGGCGGCCTTGTATCTCCTGGTCTTAAATTCTGGGGCATTGCCGTAAGCACTTACTATGCTCGGGGTCGACTGTGGGCAAAAGAGCTCAATTAATTTACTATATCACGTACAATATCGAGCGTAGCGAGGAGTGCCCGCGGCAGCGCCTCCGGAGGGAAATAAAAGAGAGTTGTGTGATTACCCTGTAGGGGCGCTGCCGCAGGCCCTTCTTGCTATGCTTTATAGACATGGGAATGGAAAATATATTTAGATAAATTATAGCAAGCCTTTCTGATTAATAGTAGATAATATTAGAAAAGTAAAGGTAAAGAAGATATTATAAAGTAGTCTACTATAATAGAAGAAGAATATTAATTACTTTGTCCGAGCTTGCCGTGGTGGCTGGATGCGTTTAGGTGTAGGAGTGGTAGCGTGGGATTTTGTTTTAGCACCCCGGCGTTTTTTCGGCAACGGTCTATCTTCTTTGGCTGGGCCATTGTTTGGAGAAAGAGGGCTTTTTGGTGCTGGTCGCTTTGTTCGACTTGCTTTAGGAGGAGCAGGAGGGAGGTTGGATTTGAGTAGTTCGATAATCTCTTGATGGCCTCCCTCTGAGGCGGCCTGGAGAGCATTGCCGTATCTGCCGCCCTGTGCATTGACATCGGCTCCTGCTTGCAGTAATTGTCGCACAATATCTTGATGGCCTTTTTCTGATGCAGCCTGGAGAGCATTGCTGTAGTCGCCGCCCTGTGCGTTGATATTGGCTCCTGTTTGTAGTAATTGTTGCACAATATCCTGATGGCCTCGGAATGATGCAGCCTGGAGAGCATTACCGTATCTGCCGCCCTGTGCGTTGACATCGGTCTCCTTTGATAAGGATATGGCTGTTTGAAATAATCCACTTAGAGACGCATAATAAAGCCGTGAACCCTGTGGCCTCCCAGGGTTATGTTCCCATTCTTTATTAGCCTGATAAAGCCGCCCCCATCGTTGAAAAGTTGTCTCCTCTCGTAGAAATATTAATATCTGTTGTTGAATGTCTTCTGAGCCCTCAGCTAAACGTCCTAGTTGACTCCATGTTTCTGCAGCAAGTCGCGCCATTGGGAAATCTTCTTTTATTCCCTTCTGGCTCTCCTCAATATCCGTAAGATACCTTAAACATATCCTTGTAATAGATATGCTAGCAACACAAATATTGACTTCGTCGTGGTTGATAAGATATTCCTTGACTGAAAAATGAGCAAGATGTAGCTCTGTAGATTCAGCATTAATAATTGTTACTAATCCAGGACAATAATTTAGAATATTGGTATCTGTGAATACACGGCGTTCGATACTAAACCCAGTAGACTCGTTTGTGGCAATAATCTCCTTGGCTTCAGCTACTTGAAGAGGCCGTTTTAAGTGTACCAGAAATTGCAGGAGGCGGATTGCATTACCTTTCAACCTTAGCGGGAGGCTTTCAATCATACGCCGGTATGTCTCATCGAGATCTTGTGGCAGGGATGCCAAAGCTATTTTAATACTTTCCGGATGAGGACATTGAGCAAGGCTTTCTAATTGGCAGAATGCCCACCGGAACCTAACCGTAATATAGGTAAGTAAGTATATTGAGAGTATCAATAAAAGAAAAAATAGCTTATATTCCATTAGCCCCATCTCCAACTTTCATTTGGATTTGCTTAATAAGATCTTCTTGTAAATGTTTATTCTGAAAATCAGGTCGTTGTGTAAGCTGTGCTATAACATATGATCGAATATCATTATTAATAGCTTGCTTATTAAGTGAGATATAATTTTGATCCCCTATGTAATGGGGAATATTGCATAAAAACTCTGGTTCAGGCCGACTAGTATAAACCAGATAGACATGACCTAAATTTGGCATGGATGCGATATCTCTGATCCAGGAGATTAGATTATTCCTTTTTGTTGACTCATCCAATGCATCCAGCACAATATATATATTGTTATTAGATATAAGCATATTGTGCACAATCTCTGTAAGTGCCTTTGTTGTTGGTTGATCATGACCATTCTGGCATGACTGAAATAGAGCATCAAGAATACTAGCAGAGCCAACCTGGCCTTGGTATAATTGGATGGCAAGAGACCGTAGTATAGAGTCTATAGTTTGCTTTGTTCCGTCGCCAAAGTCAAAGAAGAAGCTAAGAATATGGTTGCTTTTTGCTATCTTAAGATGATCCAAGATGGTTGTACTAAGAACTGTCTTGCTATACCCAGCAAGTCCATGTAACCAAAGGTGCTGGTGTGATCCTGCTTTCCATGATTGGAAGGTAGGGTCTTCTAGGAGCCATTTGCCTGTCCCTTTGTGACGGAGGCTTCTTGCATGGTTAGCATTTATGGATGGATCGGCGGGGTGAAGCTAGTGTTTGATCTTTTCGGTATGAAGATTAAATCTAATATAATCTGTTGTTTGTTTTGTTTTAATTACTGCCTGTTGTATAATATCGGCCTTTTTTTCAACTACTAGTAGTTAGGACTTATTTTAACTTTAAATATTATTGGGTCTTGTATATATATGTTGGTTTAGCCCTAGTCAACAATATAAGAACTAACCTGATTGGAGCATCTCTACTGCCCTCTTGGTCTCTTGAACCTCTGTGACTGGCACGTATGCTAGAAGCTCCTTGGCATATGCAGCAGCGGTAGCCGAAGCATACCGTTACCATCTATCGTTCTTATGAGAATCGGCGTAATCGCAGATCCCTCGGATCACAAGGCACGGAAAGTGGTTCATCAGGCCAGCTGCTTCCATCTCAAAGCAGATGCAATCCTCGCCCACATCAGCAACAATCTGATCGCGTGTAGTAGCATCTTTGACAAGTGTATTGCCAGATGCAATGATTCCATAGTATATTTCTGGGTCCGTGTTATCTCGAGGATCGCGTTGAACCTCACCGGCTGTATCGCAGTCCTTGCAGTCGGGCCCAGGTATATGGTCGCATGAAGCTTTGAAAAGGTGATCGTTATCGAGGCCTTGGTAAGTATAGCCAGGATTCTTCTTAGATCTCTTCTTCATTTTGGGGTTTTTGTCCAGCATCTCTTGAATAAAGCTAGGAACCTTAGAGTCTTTCCGCTCATGATTGGCCTTGATGCTAGCAAGCGCATTGAGAAGGACTGCGGGAGGTCGTCCGAGAAAGCCTTTGAGCTCACGCTTATTGCCTAACTTTGCCTTGATTAAGTCATATTGACAGACACCGCCCATAGTTCCATCTGGCTGGCTAACAACGATATCACCAAGCCGGATATCGTAATCCTTGTCCGGTTGAGCGATACCACAACCGATACCAACAAGAAGACCAATACGAATAGATGGTAGAGAGGCAAGCAATTTCGAGGCAGTAGTTGCAGCTGAGGTAGTTCCATAGACTCCAGCAGCAAGAGAAGCAATAACGATGTTGTGCTCTCCCACGCAACCCCAAGTATAAACATTGTCGTCAGCTTGGTGCCTAATGAAACCAGTTGGAGTTGCATGTTCCTCGTCGAGCATTGCTTCTGCAGCAGCCCGCTCGATGGAAAGCGCAGCGATCCAGGCAACCGCGTAGGAGTCGGGGTTATTGAGAGCTTTGAGGGATGCCATAATTGTTAGATAGGCGGGCGATATAATAGGATTGTGCGGTTTGTCTACGTTAACAACGAAGCTAAAGTTGGGTCGCCCGGGAAGAGAGAAGAGATGTGATAAAGGCAGGTTGATTAATGCTGGACAAAGAGTGCAGCCTAATCAGCTGGCAGAGCAGGACAAAAGTAAGCTAAAAAGGACAAAGGAGGGGTTAGGCCGCAATAACAATATTGCTGCTTACATGCAGCAGCCTCTGCTTAACTGGATGATATGATTGGTTCAGACTGCATTTCCTAACAAATCTCTTGAAATGTGCACAAGAAGCCTGGAGGTCCTACGCTAGCATTGCGATTACCCGTTGGTCGGGTGGGGCACGCCCGACCACCTCTCGTGTGACGGTCAGACCTGAACCTGCAAGGTAATTAATGCCCTTGTCCCATTCAGCCCAGTTTTCGGAACCCTCAAGTAAAGGGACAACATGGTAGTTCGAGCCGTTCCCGCATATCTTTGCTACTTCTTTTTGTACTGTGAAGTCGAATTCATCAAGGCGGACGCGTTCTTTGGACCTTTTCGATCGTCGACGGTCTTTCGGTGTGGTGTTGATTCCTATTTGGAGCTGGGATTGGGTGGGAGGTTGATTTGAACGGAGGTTGGGAGTGGACGGGGTAGTGTTCGTGAGGTCGTTGTTCGCATTGTATAGTGGTAGGGTAGGGCTTGGTTGATGTGGGAGTTCATCGCTGAAGGCTTCAGTGAATTCGTATGGACGAGAGAGGTCCTCCCCTCCAAATGTTTCTTGGATATATATATTGATCCTCTGGCTGCGGGGGTAGTAGTCTTCCTGTTGTTCTCCTCCTTCAGAAATTACGGAGGCAGCCATTTCGCGAATTTGGCATAGTTCCCTTACAGTGATTGGTATATTATCGATGGAGGCATTCCTTACATCTCGTTGTTAAATTATGAGTGCATATGAGGATCCAGAGGTAGTTGATGGAAATGGCTTAAGGTTATTAAACTGACGTGTGCTACTCTGTTGTCTTGTGAGCATTGCAGGAGGATTAATAGCTGAGGTAGTGATTTCCGGTTTAGGGCTGACGGAAATGTGCGATTCAGCACTAGTGCTTGGGGCACTCGAAGTGCTGGATGTGCTAGACGTGTTCGATGACATTTTGGAGGCAGTTTGTTTTGTGTAGTTTTTGGGTCTTTTTAGTTACCTAAATATCTAAGCAACATCCGGGCTCATAACCTATTAGAAAGAGAGTATATTGTTATATGTAAGGAACAAGTATTCTTCTAAGTACAGGATGGGCAACTACAGCTCTAGCGGCATGAAAAAACGCGTCAGCTTACGGATTACAATTTGGACCCCAACGATGTGAGGGGAGCCTCTCAGCACCAGTACATACTCAAATGCCTACTTAAATTTACTCGCATGCTTATCTAATCCGTCAGGCGACCAAATTCTGCCTAATTCATACTCTGTCTTTACAGGTATGGTAAATTTTTGAAGTTGAATACTCATTCCTGACTCTCATCATGACACCAACCCTCCGTGCCGCTGTCCAGCTCTGCATATTGGCCGTACTCTTCGTTCCTGCACAAGCTAGCGTTTTTACTGGTCGTCAGTACGAGCAGTTCTTCCCGGAATGGAAGATGTACGTTGTAAATGCCATCAAGGCTGATGCCCCATGCAAGAACGCACTCGATCAATATCGCGAAGAAGGGGGCTCCACTGGCTACCTCCTTTATGGCTGTGTCATCGAGCAGTTTCCGGAGTTTCGAAAGGCCGAGATGGCCTCCGCCACCCTCATCCTCGGTCTTACTCCTCCTTTAATTCAGCAGCTTAGCCCTACGAATGTCGACACGGCCATTCTTGCACTGAGAAGACCAATATTAGCCGGGCTACTCGCTTTCGCATGCCCCAGCGTGAGAGTGATGGAAGTCAAGGACACAGCTGGGTATGTGGAAGGACTCGTAGAGGGCTTCCATATGACCTGGGAGTTAGCTATTGTCGGCTCCATCGTACAATATGCCTTGGTGGTGGCAGCGCTTCTCAACAACCTGTTTGCGACTTATCAACTAGGCGTGTGGGCGATCTGCACCATTGCTCCATCCAACACTGGTCTGCCATTTGCGTGGACCCTTACCGCTCCTGCCATTCATATTATTGGATGGGTTATTATTTTTTCAGAAATCCGTGAGCGAAAGCGGGGAAGGTCTCAAAACTGGGCAAGTCGACTGAAGCAGGAGTTGAAACCATCATGTTCATCGGATCAGTTCCAGATTGAGAGGCGAAACGAAGTATTCGGCATATCCAAGCTCTTTGCTTTTTCAACCACTGTGCTTTTTCTAGGCAGCATTGCGCATGTCCTCTGGGGTGTCATATGTTTGTCCAGTATCATCTTCGTGGGTGTCAAGGACGCCATTGGAGTCGTAAGCCGTTACTTGTTGAGTGCCTTGGTGTGTCGTGGAGTCTTACTCATCGAGTTTGGCGGCCTGAGAGCCAGGGGTATGACAGAAGACATATCCAAAAAGACCGAGGATTCCGATGAAAGTGGTGGTCCCAAGAACGGGTATTCTAATATTGGGTGCCCACTGAAAGTTTAGAGTTCAAAGATGTGTCTCTTTGCGGTTTTCATGGTGAGCTCGGAGGAGCAATATGATATTTAAAACGTATCAATTATATGTGTTGAAATGATCATAATGCACGTGGCATAATTTAAATGTGTCGTGCATATATGTATTTTGTAGTTTTGAGAAAGCGAACATTCAACCAACAGCCACACCCTTATTAACAATACAATCATATTTAAGCAAATGTTCTTGAGCTGTCCCCTTCGATTGAACGGTTTTTATTTCTTTTCTTCTGAATTCACATCATTATTTATGCCATTACAGGGAGCCACACAAATCTTTGACATCCCAACCCTCAAATGTCGAGAGCAAGGTGGGGTGGGGGGAAACTACCCTAAATCTCGGTTATCACAATGATTGTGGCATGGTCTTGTCTCGTGTTGAAAAGCTAGATATGAGGTTTCGCTCGTGAATTACGTTTATCGTTTTGACTAGGTTTTTTGACATTCATTTTTGAATCTTTTGGGCTTAGACGTATTCTGTGAGGGAATCTCCATGTGAGTCGAAGCATGACACTGAGATCAACAGCGAATAAGTGCCATTCCACTAAGTACATTATCCCATCGTAGTTTCATCCCCTCATATACACAATCTAAGTCGGTTAATCAAACAAGAATAGCAAGCTTCTTTCATGTGCGCTACGGTGCCGCAAGCGATCAAAGCGAGAGAACGACCGAGCCCGGGCGCTTACCCTAGAGCTTCTTCAAACTTCCATGACGGGGGATGGTAATTGCGCGCAAATCTCTTGCGATACTTGGACAGTCAATAATAACATCACTCTACCAACGGTGTCTCTCCCTAGGGATTAATCTGAATTGAAAGTAAGGGATGAAGCCGACAAGGTCGTGAGGGGCGTTACCCCGGTCTTACAAGGGGAGAAACCCTACCTGTCTGAAGGCACCCTGAATCCGAGAACAGCCTGGTTACGGATTGACGGGCACCAGATGGAGAAATGGGACCGTCTTTCTGGAAGGGTTCTACTCGGCAAACGTTGATGGCAATGTCGTGTGGTGCAATGCAATCTATCCGAATGTAGGGTTGGCGGTACGTGCATGGTTCATCCAATGTTCCGACGCAAGGGCGCGCGCAATTGCACATTTGGATGGGCACATTGAATTACCATGTGGGATTGATTTGAGTAAGGCTCCCTGCGTTGGGCCGCACCGTCATCAAACCCAGATGGGTTCCCGATTTAGAACGGCGAATCCGTCAACCTTGTCAATACCGAGATGCGATCTTCCGCCCTATTCCTTGCACGACCCTCCTGTTGACCCGGCGGCAAGACGCCAAATCAGCAGCATAATCGTAGCTGGGGCTGCTGACAGCGCATGCGCCTCCACGTTCACAAGGTAGGTCCCTGGTGCCCGTACCGCAAGAAACCTGCATGTCAGGCCCGTCAAGCCCGCGCTGCGGCCAACTGCCGGCCTGGTTGTTGGAGCAGGAAGTTTGCGTTGGCTGAATCAACGTCATCCTTCTCACCGCATACGCACGCTCCGCCCTTTGAACACCGTACCGAGTTGCTTGGCCAAAGAGCAACACTGGAAGTCCAGTAGAAAAAAAAAACACTTGGAAAAAAACAAAACAAAACAAAAAAACGCCATGGTGTGGGCATGGGCGTGATTTGCTGTCTCAATGTCCGTCCCTTGAGCATCCACTACTGAACGCTGGAGAAAGCTGAGGTGCATTGTTCCGGCCAGGCTACGTTGAATTTACCCCCGCCATGCACAGAATGCGCCCTGGCCTAAAGCTGCCGAGTAAGGATGTATGGGCTGATTCCTATGCTTGATTTACGAAGGCCAGGGCGGCAAAGTGGTTGTCATGTCACTGAGGCTTTGGGCTGTAGGTGAGGTTATTGGGGATGGCGCTGGTGATAGCCCTCCCAACTGGCAGATGTTGGTCCCTTCTCATCTATTACAGACGCCTTCTCCGGCGCCTCAACTGCGCAATAGACTGAAGCAGAGCCGAGAGGGCTAGCTCGTCTGGCGAGTGCCTGCTGTGAGCCTTGAGGGGGCGCTGCAGCTGCAGCCTTGTTCATGGTGCAGCTCCATAAATGTAGGACTATGGTAAATTCTCCATCTGGATAGCTTGTGCGCACTTTCGCCCACAGCTGCCATCCACACATCCTGCCGTACCTGTCGTCCCATTCAGCCAGCCAGTGATCGCCCATCAGCCCGCACGGCCGGGACGGGAGACAGACCCGGCGACGGGCGAGGCAGGCTAAAGGTGACTCCGTAAAATGCCAGGGGTTGGTGCGAAATGGGAGCATGAGAAGATGTGCCTGCCTGGGCTTCCCTGGGACTGACGGCGCGACAGGCTAACCCAAGAACCGAGTAGTGCTCCCAGAGATTCTTGGACTGGCGCGCCGTCGGGCTTTCGCGCTGCAACTGTTGCGCGGGATCTAGCACGTTAGCGAGACGACAGCGCGGAACAAAGCAAGGCACGCGGACCTAGCTACGCGTTTTGGGGTGTTGTGGTTGTCACACAAACAAGGAAGTAAAAAAAACTTACAGGCAGCCACAGCGACGGGAATCTATGACGAAGTCGATGAAGAGTCGAGGGTCCACGTTGATGTCAGATTCGGGGCCAGATGGTCGGTGTCTCTGGGAGTTGAGGCTCCGCTTACCGAGATTGCATGGAAACTTGTCAACTCCCGGGCTGGAAGGCGGGGGGAGTGGACGTCAGCAGCGTGAGTGCGTGAGGCTTGCCGGTCAGTCAGTGTTCGAGACAGGTTTCGTCTCTGAAGGCTCTGAAGGCATCGTGGCTTGTCGTGTTCATCCCGTTCATGGAATGCAAGGTTTTGCAAGTGCCGGAACCTGAGAGCAGTAGTGGGAAATTGACGACTGCCAACCAGAATCGAGAAAGCCATCACGCATGCAAATGCCGGCCGGTTGTGTCGGTTTTACAGGACTGAGACGAATGCGAGTCGGCAATCTATGCATATTGCATGCATGCAAGCCGTCATTTCCAGAGTTTCCGAAAGCCAAACCCGCCCCAATCCTACGGGACACGGATGCAATCCCTCCGATGGCACAAATGATTTCAGTTGAGGCAATGCAGAGAGTTGCACTTGATTACACAATCAGTGCACGGTGCCAAGTTGGGCTTCCAGAGAGGGGCCGCCCAGACCACGAAATTTCCAAAAGCAGTGTTTGCTTGGGATGGTCTTGTTTCCTCAGCTCGTGGTGCTGCGAGGAGCGAAATTTGCTGAGCGTCCTTGGCCGTGCCTGGTTGGTCCAGGGCCACTAGCCGCGGGCCGGGAAGCGGAGCTGTGTACGGCTTGTGCTGGGGATGAGAATGTGGCAGCGCTGTTGGGCTGAACCAAAGTACAAAAAAAAAAAAAAAAAAAAAAAAAAGACAAGCCACAATGTTGGGGCCCCCACTCCCACAACCCCCCCCCCCCCCCCCNNAAAAAAAAAAAAAAAAGGCAAGCCACAATGGAGTTTGCGGGAGGGCTATTCATTCTCAGAGAGACGATTTAGGCTTGGCTTGCCAATTCTGTGGGGGATTTCATTTACTCAGGACCCTGAAAAGAAATCGGCAATGGTGAAAAAGAAAAGGGCTTTGATGAAGAAAATTCTTTCGCAGTGCAGGAATCCTTGGGGCCTGTGGAGCTCTGATGGAAACAATGAATGAGTTGTCCGCCTTCCCGCTAGCACCACCCATCCCTGTTGCAAAAGTCGAAAGGAGGACGAGGGTGATCCTTCCATGGTGATCAAACAGCAGCTCACCAAGAACCAGAACCCGACAGCTGGGAACCGAGAACTGAGAACTGAGCGTTGGCGAACCCGCTATTTATTAATGTCCGGGCCTCCGGGGCTTAATATCAAAATATGCTGGGTTTATCCCACCATGGAATGGCCAACGCATTGCCTAATGGTTGGGCAACAGCCGTTCACAGACCTGGGCTATTGCTGAAGACTGCTCGAAAAAAAAAAAAAAAAACCTCCCGCCAGATGGGGAAACGGGAAAAGGGCCCGGAAAACAAAAACTGGGGAATGGTGGTGTTGCAACAAGTGAGATGCAAGACGAGGGAAGGGATTCCTAGTCCCAACGGTCACCAAGACACATCGGCCCTGATCAGCCCGCAATTTGTTTAGTGGATGGGCTTTTTTAATTTTTTTTTACTTGCCCTTGGTTTCCTTCGGGATCTTCGCCCGATCTAGGGCAGCTCAGGAAGAGGCGATGGCAGGTTTTGGTCCAACCGGGAGTCGCTTCTCGGGGCTCCGGGTGACAGGTTTCCTTTCTCGTGCGTGCACATGTGCAAGAGCGTTGTGCGTGTGCCGTTGTGCCGCGTACCTGCATCGGCTGGCCCTCTGCCAAGTGTCCCGGCGGCGATCACATTTCCAAATGACACACAGATGGAGATGAACTCTAATGAATTTCGGGCTGGCCTCGCACAGCGCACAAACGGGCACATCAGAAACACTTGGGACTTGCTCTTGCGGCCGGCCTGGCCGGGAAAAGGGCGAACAACTTGGTGCTGGACTGGACTGTACATGCATGCATGCATACATGGTACATTGATTAGTATCCGAGAGTTCGGCGCCGCCCCTTCAGCCACGATTGACAACTGGAATGACCAAATGATGCAACAAGGGGGCACGCCGATCCAGGCACGGCCACGCTTCCATTGGCTACCGGCGGCGCAGACGGAGCGAGCCATTCTGTGCCTGGCATAGCGCGACCAGGAAGTGCAAGGCTGTCGCTTCGCTTTCTCGTTGTCTCGTCTCGCTTTGTCTGTGATCTGATCTGCTTGGGTCGTAATCATTTTTCTTTTTCCCTATTTTTTTCTGCCTGCCTTTTCGCCCTCTGTGTGTGTCGGGTCTCGCGGGGCTGTCCGGCGGGGCGGCCTCAAGCGCCAGCTCGTCTCTTTTCCCTCTCTCCTCACATCTGGAACATGCTCTTGTCCCGTCTGGGTATGGCCTCAGTGCATCCCCGAAGTGGACGTGTGCTGGGCGGAACGACGCGAGCACAATTAAGGTGTGCGCAAGGAACAAAATAAAAAATCGAGTGACTGCTTGTGCCTCCCCTCCCCGGCCCTGTCACCATGACCTCAATAAGAAGGAGGTTTGTGAGGGTGCGCCGCCGGTCGTTGCGCTTCTTGGTCTAGGCTCGTTTTTTTGGGATGGGTTTGCTGTAATTGTGCTGCCAAGTGTGACTTCAGGCTAATGCCCTCTACTGAGCCAGTAACCCATGGCCCAAAATCTGATTGTGCCTGTGCTTGTACTTGTACGTGTACAAGCTGGTTTGCTGGGGGTTGCAAGGTTCAAGCTTGGCCAAGCAGGCATTGGTGATGCCGCCAGTTTTCTGTCATCTTTTCGCTTGTGACCTTTTCCAGTCTCTGCTGCGCACCCCTGCCCCCCGGTGCCTTTGCCGCCCTTCCACCCTTCCAGGCCATGCGCCGCCCCTCTCAGCCCTGAAGGGGGGGACGACACATGCGATTCGCTCCCTGGTCTGGGTTTGGGACTAAGTCCAGATGCGCGCGCAGCAAAGGTGCTGCGCAGTCAACCCTACATGCGAGGGCTCGGGCCAAAATGCTCCGCGCATTATGGGGGTCCTGCAGCAGGCATGCAGTCCGGCTGGCGCTTGCATGCACGGCAAAGCCAAGCACTGCCAGACCTGAACACGGTTGCAGTCCTGACGGCTACCGTGGTATTCGGCTTTGCTACCATCTCTCATGCGAGGGAGAGGCGAGCTGAGCGGAACAAATGAAGAAAGAGGCTTACGGGGAGGACGAGGGGGGCGGGCCTACTAATCTCGATTCCATCTGCAAGGCACATGTTGTAGCTGAACTTCAAGCCTAGCCATGTACGCGGGTTTTTTTCTTTTCTAGCCATGATAACACGGCATAGAGGGAACAGGGACTCTAGCTGTAAGGAAAAAAGAGAGAGAAAGAAGACGCTCCTGTTGTTTCCTTTTTCTTACTGCCATATTGCTGGCTCTCGTCGTTATCTTGCACTTCTGACAGCCGCAAGCCGCATCTTGGAGGTATCGCCCTCCCTCCTGCTCACACAACCTGATACATGCGCATGCAGATGCACATGCGGATGCGCCAACTGTCTCTCGTTTGAATCCCTCGCCGTTTCAATCACTCCCGACGTCATCTCGTACCTTGTTTTTGTCTTTTACCGTCCAACGCCTCCACACCCAAACACACGCCCCTCCCCATCTCCGCAACCGACCCGTCACAGTGAGATGCACATTGTCGCCTGCGTGCACCTGCAAACCCAACATAATATTGCGCCAACGACACAGGCTGCAGCGTCCAGTCAATATCACCACCATCACCGGCACCATCACCCATCATTCACTCATCATTCACCCGTCCATCACCTACTCCTCAACCAACCCCTTTGGCTGATTGATTGCCGCCTCCTCGCCTCCCAGACTCGGCGTGGCCTGCTTGTCTCTCTCCCCCACTCGGGACCGCCACACCTTGCTCGTTGGGTCGACTGACCTGACTCGATTCATAACCGCCCCCCTTCCAAACGGACGACTTGAATTTCGCTCGCCGCGCCGGGTACGCTACACTGAACTTGGCATCGGCCTGTGCCCCCCCGGACCAATTAACGCCGCACTTTTTCTCTCCGGGCGCTGCTCCTCGGGCCAGTGGCTTCCCGCTCGTCTCATTCTCCTTCAGCGCACCCAGGCGGTTTAGAGGCCCCCCCAACCGTCTCCTCGGAATAGGCGCCGTTTGGGCAAAACTCACAGGTGACGATCCATCAGAGTCGCTGGCCTAGCTGCTTAACCTGGCTTGACTTCCTTTTTCCTCGCACCCCTGTGTCACCTGCCACTGTCTGTCGTCTTTCTCTCTCCCGCGCGTGGTAACTGGTGTCGCTGCTGTTCCCCGGCATATACCATTCGCTATTCCCCTTCCATCCTGCTCTTCCGCCCCTACTCCTGCTTCTGGCGCATATCCAAAAAAAAAAACTTCGTTTCGTTTCTTCCCCTCCGCGCAGCGTCGCTCATCATTCTCTTCAAATTCAAAACACCCCCGCCCGTCAAGCTCATCCTGGTCCCTGGCCCATATTGCCATCAAATTCTTTCTTCTTTCCTTCGGTGACAAACCCTTGCTTGGCGAGCACCCGGGCCCAGATCCCTGGTCTTACCCCCCAAAAATTCAACCTTGGAACCCTACCCGCTGGACTCATCCCGGCTTCCCCGTCACCCAGGGTTGGAAGCGAATTGTGCAGCTCCAGTTTGCGGTGATTGACTCCGGCTCTGCCTTGTGCCTTGGCTGAAAGCTGCAAGCCGACTTGGGCGGCCCTTTCGAATTTTTTCCCTTCTAGACGGGTGGCCCAAACGTTGCATTTCCGACGTCCGTCGTTGACAAACGTCATTGAACCACGGGCTTGCGCCTGGGGTCATTTCCCTCCACCTCTAGCTTGACCAGCAGTTCTTCAAGGCACCATCGCGCACACCCCCCCACGAACGAATCGAGTCGGCTCTGTTTGCGACTTTGTTTCTTTGCTCGCGCTCTGAAACTTGTCCTTGGAGTCGGCCGCGTTCGCTCACCAAGCAGCCATCGTCGTTCCTTTTGCCCCTGTGGGTTTTCGCTTTCGATTCACGTTTTCGCTTTGACGCATCCAAACAGCTACGAGTAGCCCATCCCGTTACGCGCGAACCCCCTTTGCCTCTGCAAGTCCAGAGGTCCAGACTCATCCCAAACCATAGACCGTCTCAGAGGCGAGAAGCCACACGCCGGGTGCCTCTCCCACTCGCCCAAGAGCTCGCATCCGCTTTGGGCTGCCTGCTCTAATTTTTGTTTTTGTTTCTTCATTCTCTTCCGTTCTCCCTTCTCGACCGGCCATGCCCCGGTAGCAATGGCCCAGGATCACTTCTGCAGAGCTTTCCACATTCACCACAGCTGTTCCTACGCGGCCACTGCCACTGCCTGCGCCCAGTGCCTGAGGCGGTAGCGAAGGCACTAGTTAGGCGAAGTCCTCGACCAACACCACTTTTCGACGACTGCGGTCAATATCACGACACTCCTTATTTTTCTTTCCTTGTTTTTCCAATCCAACACGGCCACGCCCAGTGCTTGCTCCTTTGCCAGCGGCACCTCTCGCCCGAGGGCGCGCAGAGGCCATCGCTGCTTCGTTTCTGACGTCTCACCCACCCACTAACACAAGGGCTGGCCTGGCTGGCATCGACCTGCAACCCATAGCCTCTCCCTTCGCTTTCGCCTCCTGCCTCGCAGGGCCGCAGCCATGACTCCGGCCGCCATCACAATCCCTCCACAGGATCCGGGTGTCGAGCCCATCGTTTCCCCCCGGTCTCCAAACCGCAAATTCTCCCTCTACGCTCCCCGCATGCGTGACGACCATGACCCGGTGCCGGCCGCCGCCGATGCATCGCCGCTCCCTTCGCCTCAGCTGCCGCAGTCGTCCATGTCCACGCCCACATCTCCGCGCGTGCAGATTGTTCCCTTTGGCCAGGCCTACCGCCATATGCGGGAACTTTCAGAAGACTCACTGGGGCAGCTGCCGCCGCTGCCACTCTCGCCGCGGTGGGATTCGCTGTCCAACAGCTCCAGGTTCATCTTGCAGCCAACAGCGTCCTTGAGCTCCAACCCAGCCTCCCCCATGGATACTCCGCCCCATCCTCTCTCTCCATTCGCCTACGAGGCCTACAGCGTGGGCTCTGCGCCGTCGTCTCGAAACGCATCCCCGACGCTCGCCTCCAAGTCGTCCCTTGCTGATCTGCGCGCCATTGACGCTTCCGCCGTGCCAAAAGCACCATCCCCGGTCGAGAACTTCTCGCGCCCCAGGAAGCAGAGCATCCGCCAGCCAATCACGGACCAGGCCAAGACACGACCCACCCCCAGTGTCAATCCGGCCGACCAGTACCTGGAACTCGTCAGCTCCCCAACTCAAAACCCCCTTTGGCCGCCGAATCGTCCCCGTGGTCCCTCCGTCTCATCGTGCCAGTCATCGTCGACTTACCACTCTGCCCTCTCCCCGCCGCCCTCTGAATTCCACGAACCTCTCCCGCCGAGATCCCGCCCCGTCGCCAATGGGACCACTGCACAGCGACCGCCACTAACTCACAGTCACACGGGTGGTTCAGCGTCCCCCAGCGCTGTCGCCGCGCCCTGGATGAGTGGAGAGGAGCTGCGGTGCAGCTTCCGCTCCCAGTTCACAGAGTCTACGGCCCCGGGAACCGCCGTGACGGAGCGGAGCAGCGTGTTGACAAAGGACAGTTCTGTGACATCGCTCTACCCCCCTGCAGATGCTGAGGCAGAGCGTCGCAGCCAAGGGCAAGCCGACCCTGCCGACGACGGCGGCGACGACGACGACGAGTTCAGTCTCGACGATCTTATGGGCATGTACGAGAAGGGTTTCGACGACGACTCAGACGTTGAATACAACGACGCAGACCAGCGCCCACGCAGCGCTGCATCAAATCTGGAATACGAAATCGGGCCCCGTCCTGGCACTGCCGCTTCTGACGCCAGCTATACCATGCCTCCCAGACCGGCCAGCTTGACATCCGACCGCAATTACAGCAGGGACTCACGGCCTCCAACTTCGACGTCCGAGCGTAGCTACGGCAGGGATTCTCGTCCTCCAACCTCGACATCCAACCCTAATTATAATACAGACTCCCGCCCGCCCACCTCGTCGTCCCATCACGACGACAACCACGACTCCCGCCCTCCCACTTCAGCCTCGGACATGATGGCACCGCACCGCGCCTCTATCCACATCCAGGTCGACGACGACGACGACGAGGATTTTCCTCAGCGCGACGCCGCCGATGGCGACAAGTCGTCGACTCTGGACCGGGAGATTCGGATGTCCAAGATGATATTCAAGAGCCCGGCCTACATTGCTTCCGTCCCTCACATTGCCGAGAATCTTGCCCGAAACAGCATGGACAAGCGCGACTCGGCCAGGTCCATTGATTCCGAGCCCTCCATCACGTCCCAACAGCCCACTCCGTTGAGCGACAAGACACCCCATACTTCCTCTCCCCTTGCGGAGAGGGCCTCGCCCATTTCTCCCCCCACGTCTCCCCCCATCGTTGAGACACCCACCTCTCCTTTACCGCCGCCGCTCGCCGACAACAGCTCAGCCTCCATACCTCTGTCGCCCCCCGTCTCACCACCGCCGCAAGCCCCTTCCGCGGCCCCGACACAGGCACAGGCCGCCGAGGAGCCAGGCTTCCGCGACCGCTACGGCTTCAAGAAGGAGAACCAGCACATAACCCGGCAGCAGTACGACGCCTGGGACGCCGGCTACAGCCCCTACCTGGCCCGGCGGCGAAAGAAGTGGATTGCGTACCTCAAGGACAATGCCCTCATGACGGACAAGCCCAACCGGTTTCCAGCACCAAACGCCAAGACGAAGCGCTTTGTCCGAAAGGGCATTCCTCCCGACTGGCGAGGTGCTGCATGGTTCTACTACGCGGGCGGCCCTGCCATTCTGGCACAGCACTCGGGTCTCTACGACAAGCTCACTGTCAAAAAGCCAAAGGAGGTTGACACCGAGGCCATCGAGCGGGATCTCCACCGCACATTCCCGGACAACATCAAGTTCAAGCCACCTGGTGGATTCCAGCCGCAATCGTCGAGCGCCCGTGCCAGCCAATCCACTGTCTCGGACGACTCTTTTCGCCGAAGCCCAGTGCCTCCCGCAGGCTCGGAAGATGAGCCGCCGATCATCACCTCGCTTCGGCGGGTCTTGCACGCGTTCGCCGTCTACAACCCTCGCATCGGCTACTGCCAGAGTTTGAATTTTCTCGCGGGTCTTCTGCTCTTGTTTGTGGATACCGAGGAACAGTGCTTTTGGCTGCTCAACGTCATTACTCGTATTTATCTACCAGGAACCCATGAGACTAGCCTCGAAGGTTCCAAGGTGGACCTTGGCGTGCTAATGACGGAGCTCCGGGACACCATGCCGGGCATCTGGGACAAGGTTGGCGGTGATCTGGAAGCCGGCGAATCGGGATCCCGGCCCGCCACTGGCAAGTCGATTCGCATGACGCGGAAGCGCAGAGACATGGCGCGCGTGTCCACCGACAGACTGCCTCCCATCACGGTGTGCATGACTGCTTGGTTCATGAGCTGCTACATCGGAACTCTGCCGATTGAAACGACGCTGAGGGTGTGGGACGTCTTCTTCTACGAGGGCTCCAAGACGCTCTTCCGCATCGCCCTGGCCATTTTCAAGCAGGGCGAGAGCGAGATCAAATCCGTTTCCGACCCCATGGAGATGTTTGGAGTTGTGCAGGGTATACCCCGCAAACTGATTGATGCGAACGGGCTCATGGAGGCGTGCTTCAAGCGCCGCAACGGTTTCGGGCACCTGAGCCAAGACACCATTGACGTGCGACGTCAGGAGCGCCGAGCCAAGGTGCAGTACGACAAGATTCAAAACAACAACAAGACGAACAAGACCTGGACTGTGGCTCAATCAGAAGAGCGACCAAAAGAGAAGGGCCTATTTGGGAAGAAGCGTACCCAAACTGGCGTGTAATATCACTTTGCTTGCACAACGCGTGTGAAGCCAACCACATGATACATTCCCTCAAAGCATTTTCTTAGGCTTACTCTTGAACTTCTCGATGTCAATGATATCGACTACTGTTTTTTTTTTTTCAATCTTCCCCCCCCCCACAACCTACACCGGCAAACCCCACCATCCCAAGACCGAGGTGGCGGAGCTACCTGCTCTAATCATGGCATGGCGTTTCAGCGGTTGGCATGGTTCGATTTTACATTATTGACTTAGCGGCATTGTCTGCATTTTACTCTTGTTTGGACCTTGAATGGCCTACTTTCGCACACGGCATGGTATTGCTTATTATCTACTATCTTTCTTCTCTTCTTCTCACAGTCTTTCATAAAAAGGGAGAAAGACAGGATCTTTTTGGAGGACGGAATCGGACGGCCGGACGGCATGGATTTGACGGACGCACGCCTTGAGGAAAAGACAAAAAAACCTGGTTTTAACTTAATGACGACGGCTAACGGCTGCACTGCGACAACAAAAAATACCCACTAACGGGAAGAACTCTTGACCCACGACGAGACGGAGCATAAAGCGAGGTTGTCTGGAGCAACAGCATGAGAACACGCTCAGCAAGGGAAGGGGAAAGTCGTGGGAAGGGTCTTGTTTGGTTGATTTTTATTTTATTTTATATCCTAGAGAGGGATCATGTATGAACTGCATAGAGGCGGTGGTTTTCCGAGCATCTGTTAGAGATGGCACTCGATGAGGTGATATCCAAATGGAATGACTGAATTTTCAAAGCTTGCAAACACATATGCCTCACGCACGCGTTGTCTTTTTTACAATTGTTTTTGTCACAGTGAAATAAATGATGAAGATGGGATGAAGATGAAGTGATTTTATTTCTTGGGGGGCATGCTGATGGCTCTGTGTTTGCTGGTGCAGCTAGTAAATACAATCCGAGTGGATTCGCCGTCGATCCATGCAAGTGTCCCATTGGAGTAATAACCTGATGTGCTAATGCGGTTTTCATGACCGTTTCCCCAATAACAGCGTTTGTGATTTCGTTTCATGATATCATATCATGCCATGGTGGTGGACAAGGGAAGTGTGCCGGTGTAGTTTATGCCACGGGAGGGAAAGTGGGCTCCTCGAGGGCGTACTTGTCGACGTGGGACTTGACCTTCTTCTCCCACTCGGGGCGTTCGGTGCGGTACTCGTCGGCGATGCGCTCTTCGAGGGGGTCATCGGGTTGGGGCTCGAGGAGGAGGTTGCTGAGAGCCTCGAGGACGGAGCGGAGCTTGGTGGAGGGCTTCCAGGCGTCGGGCTTGAGGAGGCCGAGGCAGATGTTGCCGAGGGAGTCGTTTGTGACGTTTGGGTGGTAGATGCGGGTGACGAACTTGACGACGGGGGGTTTGAAGGGGTAGTCGGTGGGGAGGGTGAGGAGGATGCCAAAGACGCCCGGGTGGTAGGCGCTGGGCTGGGGCGGGCGGAGGGTGATGTGCCAGGTGTGAACCGTGTCGGTGGGCGGGAGGGCGACGGTGAAGCCGGGTGGGGGATCTTGGGAGACTTCGGCGAACTCCTGCACGCACCGAGGCTGGTTAGCTGGGGCTGGTGATGACGAGGGCGACGATGCCCATCATGGCGGAGGGGGAGGGGAGAGGTTGTGATGTTTCACCTTGTTGATGCGTTTGGTCGACATGGTGCCGGTTGGTTTCGTAGCAAAGTGCGATGCCAGTTTGAAGGAGGATGGATGAAGCAGCCTTCTGGGCCGGACGAAGCTCAGCTGGGGAGCTTGGTGGGATGCTGGTGTTGGCGTTGGCGTTGGTGCTAATGCCGATCCTTCGGTCCGCAGCTTTTAAACCTTGTTGGTTTGCACTCTCTTGTGCGTTGTTGCGTGATGCTTCAACGGTAGTAGTAGTAGGCAATGCACGTTGTGCTCCGTTTATAAATTTCTTTATGTCTGCCTCTGCCGAGTGAGGGAAGCGACAACGGTGCAGGGTTGAAAAAGGTGGGATGCACAGCTGGGTATGACGAAGGATGCAAAGATGGGCAGCGAGAAGGATGCCATGGATGGATGGTGGGGTGTGGCTTGTCACACGGCGAGAGAGAGAAAGAGGGGCAGCGGTGGGGAGGAAGGCGAATGCGTGCCTGTCGCAGCTCAGGCAGACGAGGGCTGCCTGTAAAACACTGCTGTAACTTGCTTCGGCTTAGTGAATGCTTGGGGGAGCTTGGTCGCCTATGCGGTGCACCAGCCCCTACCATCTACATGTACTCACCCGTGCTCCTATTTACTCGATGGCAGAATCTATTGCTGGCTGGCACTGGAGACGGCGGCGACCTCTTCACCGAAATTCTTGACTGAGCTTTTGACCAACATTCACTCACTGCAGCAGCAGTGGGACTCTGCCAGCGCATGCCCCGCCCTGGTATACTCACAGCTGGTAAGTCAATGTATCTTCTACCTTCACGCTCGTATTATTGACACAGCGACAAGAAATTTCCTGCCAGAGGCTCACCTGGCCATGGAGGAAACAATGGAAAACATGCACTTTTTGATCTGGGCTGAGGAGGACAGCGAATTCCAAAAACAGCAACAATAAACATGATGATAACCAAGGTTCGAAACATTCCTGTCTCCCTACTTCTTCCACATGGCTGCTTCAACCAGAATCTCGGCCAAGGCTCGGTGAGGACCCCACATTTCCCGACACCCCGCCTCCACAGGGGCCCACGCCGAAAGAAAAAAAGTTGCCCACCTTGGGTTCCCTTCAACACCAGGAGCCAACCATCACCACATTTCCACCGCAAGCGCCGCTCAATTGCTGCGTAAAATAAGACAGCCAACCATGGCTACTCACGAATCTCAGATGCCGTTTATTCGGAACCTGGCCTCCAGCGGTATGTTTGCGCCCCGCATTGTCCCAGAGTGAAGAAGAGAAGAAGAAAAAAAAACACCACCCTTTGGCTCACGCCCTAACACTTCTCGAAACCTACAGACCGCAAGCTCCGCACCGCCGCCCTCGAATCCCTCCAGTCGTTTCTCGCCTCCCGACCGTCCCTCGAAGACAGCGACGCCCAGAAGCTCTGGAAGGGCCTGTTCTACGCGCTGTGGATGACGGACCGCCCCATCCCGCAGCAGCGCCTGGCCACGGACCTCGCCGCCCTCCTCTTCACGCTGCAGCCGGCCTGCGCGGTTCCCTGGCTGCGCGGCTTCTGGGCCGTCGTGTGCGCCCAGTGGACCGACATTGACGTGCTGCGCCTGGAAAAGTTCCTGCTGCTGGTGCGCCGCGTCTTTGCCGCCCACGTGCGGCTGGCCAAGGAGCACGCCTTTGCCGGCGAGACGCCCGACGCCCTCGTCGCCGTCCTGGCCGAGTTCCCCTTTGAGCTCGACGGCGACATGCGCAAGGTGCCCGTCGGCATCCGCCTGCACGCCCTGGACCTGTGGGTCGACGAGCTGGAGCGCGAGGGCGCCCTCGCAGACGACCGCGCCGCGCCCTTTGTCCAGAAGCTGGGCGACCTCGTCCTCGCCCTCAAGCGCTGCCCCGTGAAGCCGGCGCGCCAGCGGGCCGCCGACAGCTACACCGACGAGAGGCTTCCCTGGGGAACTCCCGCCAGCGATGACGAAGCCGGCGACGACGACGATGAGGATGCGGAGTGGGGTGGTATCCGGGATTGAGACATGTCAATAGAGATGTCCCAAAAAAAAAAAGGACAGCAAAATAAAGCAGAAGATGGCGTATGGCGTTGGGAGAATCACATTGCATTTGGGGAACAAAAAGAAAAGAGGACCAAATCTGACAAGGCAACCAATTTCACATCATTCTTGTCTTGTCTTGATACATATATATATTTTTTGTTTTTGTCTTATACGAGACTTGGAAGGGTTGATACCAACTATGCAACACCTGGACACCACAAAACAAGCTTATTTATATATTTACAGAAGAAAGAAAAGAGAGAGATTCCAGCATTTCACACGTTTTTACCTTTTTTACCTTTATGAAACAAAAAGAGATGAAGTATTTGCAATGACTTCCTGTTTCGAGCCCAGGGTTTTGTATCCATTACCGGTTCGTAAGCAGCGTAAGTAAGCTGGCCCGTTATTTCCTGCGAGGGCACTATTATTTCGTATCAGGTGTAATCCGTCATCTCCCGGCTCTGCCTCTGCGTCCTCCTGCAGGGCCCGGCCTTTAATTACCACACTCGCTCGTCTCCTCCAATTGACTCGTCATCATCCTCTTCCACTTCGTATCCCATCTCCCGGGCCTCCTGTGCGCGTTCCTTGGCCACCCGCGCCTGGTGCCAGGCGTCCCACTTGGACTGCTGGTCCGAAGGCTCCTCTCGAGACCCCAGCAGGCCCTTCTTGCCCATTCGGCGGCGGTGCTGGCGCTTCTGCTCAAATGTGAGGCTGTCGACGTCAACCGCCTTGAGGTCGCGCCCGTGGTACAGGTCCAGCAGGTCGGCGGTCCAGTCATCTACCTCTTCCTTGATCCTGTCCACCAAAACACGACCTTGGCCGCCCGTAGTCCATTGATCCAGCTTAACGGGAATCGCGATGCCAAACGTGGGATCGTCAAACGAGAAGACGCACGCGTTCCCGTCGCAGCTGGCGGGGCGACAGTACTTGGCACACATGGTCGACTCGGCAGCGTACCAGAGCGAGAAGACAAAGACGAGGATACCCAGAATCGTAAATCGGAACGAGGGCTTGAGGCGGTAGAGGCGAGGGATGGGCAGCTGCACGTACGAGCCCTTGGCCGGCTTCACGTGTGTTGTGCAGGCGGGCGTGTGCGCTTGGTCCTGGCTAGGCGTGTCCATCTTGTCCTCCGACTTTTCCACAGCCGCCTTTTCAGCAGTCTTGGCTTCGTGCGCAAACTGGTCCTCGAGGCGCTCGATGCCCTTCTTGGCAGTGCGAATGCCCATCAAGCCCGTCTGCAAAGACTTGCTCATTCGTGAATATGCAGCAAGCTCGCCGTCAGAGTGGTCCGAGTCTTTGGCACCGCCCGATTGGTTGCTCCTGGTGTTGAGTTTGGTGTCAAAGTCAAGGTCAAAATCGAAATCGTCGTCAAGCGAAGGGTCGGTGGGGAGATTCTTAATCAGCTCCTTCATTCTGGGCGACGGGGTTTTGCGGCCCAATAAAACTTCTTCGATATCATCCAGTGTTGAATCCTCAATGTTGTGCGTGCGTTGAAGCTGCATGAGGTCGTCTTTAACTGTGGGGAGCTTGGCTGTGTTCTTGAGTGGTCGCCTGTGCCGCGGGAGCGAGTGAGCGCGCCGTCTTCTCACTCCGGTCGACACGGATGTGGGCTCGGATTTCTCATCCGTCCCGGGGTCGGAGGTGGTGTCTGTGTCGGCGCTTGGCCAGGCGCGCTCCGTCTTCCGATCCCTATTGGCGGAAATAGACCTCAGTCGTGCTGGTTTCGGCAACTCGGCCACTTTGCCCTCTCGAGTCGATGTAGCAGATCTTGTTCGTGGCCGTCTTACATCCTCGGTCGCCTTCTCTTCGCGAATGGACGTAGATGTCGATGATCTTGGCCGCAACGGCTTGTCATCCTGCCGCAATTCCTGTCGTGGCAGCTCCTGCGGCAGCTCTCGTGGTTGCTCTCGGAATTCCTTGCGCGGCTCTTCTCGCGGTTTTTCACGCGGCTTCTCTTCCTCAATCTCCAGCTTCTCAACCTTAACCGTTGCCGGAGTCTCGACATAGGCGCCCATGATTCTCGGTGTTGGCATCGTCAAAGGATCTGGCTTTGTCTGTCGCGGCGTGGCCTCGACTGTCACCTTTTCCTCCACTAGCTCTGCCAACGGGGAGGCGGCGCGAACAGAGCCCTTCTCCGACTGGGTTTCGCCAGGAGCGAATAGCTTCATTTCGCCCTCTATCCGATCCGTGGGGTCTATTTCCGACTGCATGCTGGATCTCTTGCTCTTAAGGGAGTCCGTCGAGTGCGATCGCGGGAGACCTGCGAAACCAACCGATGGCTTTGACGTTTCGCGGTCCTTGGTGGTTTCCTGGGCCGTGTGTCCAACGCCATATTCGGAATTGCGGCGCGGCATGGCAGATTTCAATTCTGCGGCTTCAACCTGGGCTTTCTGAGGCTTTGGAGGGCTGACTGGCGGCTGAGGCTCCGTCTCTGGCGCAGGACTGGAGCTGGCAGCTCTCGCCAGCCGCCGAAGCAATTCCCGCGAGTCACTGCGGCTGTGAGAAATGTCTGGTCGTGCAGGGACTGTCTCATCCCTGTCAAGACTGGGCTTCTCTTCGATGCTTGGCTGGATGCGGCTCGTATACTCCCTAGCCTTGAAGATGGTGACGGGTGTATCCGGTATTCGTTCGCCAGCCATCTCGAACGCAGACTTTGGTCGGGGCGGCTCTTTTACCTGGGGTGCGGGGATTGAGGTTTCGTGAACTCCTCGACTTGAGTGTGGACGGATTTGCTCGGAGGATTGTGATGGGGACAGTGGCCGGGGTGCCGTGTTTGAATTCTGTTCTCGGATCTCGTCTAGCCTCATCTTGGCCAAGGCTCGATTAGAGATGCCGTTAATCTCGCGTTGCCGTATCTCTTCAAGCTTGGTATTCGTCGCCCTTGGCAGAGTGCGATTGGGAATGGGTATTTGATGCTCGGCCTGAGCCTCTCGCTGTTGTATTTCATCTAGCTTCGTGTTTCGCGGCCGTCGCGGGGACTGAATGGGAATATTACTTCCCGCCTTGACTTCTCTCGACCTAATTTCATCCAGTTTGGTGTTTCGCGACCCGGGGTTTGCTACTCTGGTCTGCGAGTCGATGTCGATCTCACTGCCCTCGTCGAATTTGATACGATCCGCAAATGGCTGAGCCCCGATCCTAATTCGAGGGCTGTCGGAAATTTGCAGGTCTCCTGCCGTAAAGTCTTGGTCAAGCTCCCAGGCAAAGTCCTTTTCGGGCGACGCATTCTTGGCCGGCGACTGAGCCTCGGCGTCTGGTCGGCGTTCTTCGCCCTCGACAGATGGCCATGGTAGGTCTTCTATTCCTGGGACAAGGGCGGGGATGCGGCCCTGGTTTGTCAAGTCGTCCTTGGAGGGCAGATGCTTAAGCCACCTTGGTCCGGGACGAAGCCGGTCAGCTGCTTCCTCCGGCTTTGCCACTGTCGGAGCCTCCGCAGAGGCCTCTGACCTAATTCCGTTGACCTTGGTGCTGGTCGAGTCCAGCGCCGCATCTCCTCCGAGCCCGGTACGCGGCTTCCCATATAAAGACCTTCGCCGGGATGGGTCTGGTTTTTCGGGCGAGAGTCTCGTGTCTGCCAGCGTCGAGGTCGCTACCGATTGTCTCGAAAAGGGTCGGGCAGGTGCTTTGCTGTCGAGGTGGTCATGGCCCAAAATCTTTCTCATCTTCTTGTCTTCCTCCTCGCGTCGTGCGCGGGCAACCCTTGGCGCCGGGCTAGGCGAGGCATCCATGACCTGGCTCTGGTCGCTTTCGTCCTCATCGTCCAGGCCAGCGCGATTGAATGCCTCGGCTAGCGACAGTGGTTTTCGATTCGAAAAAGTCATGCTCGTCGGTCTGGGTATGCGCGACCCCCCTGACGAATTCAGGCTGCTGCTGCTCGATTTCCTTTCGATGGTCCTCAATTGCGGGATGGAGCTCGTTCGCCGTAGCATGCTGCTATCGATTAGGCTCAACCGGTTTCTGCTGGTACCGAGAGACGCGCGGTCGTTCTCCTTGTCCTTGTCCCTGAGGTGGCTGTCATCTCGGGACGTGTTGCTCGAAAAGAGCGGCTTCCTTCCAGACTCCTTTACGACTAGGAGGCTCGTGGGCCTCCCGTTTGGCCGTCCGGCCAGTGGCTCCTTTGAACGATCCATTGAAGAAGCCGGCGACAAAATTGAAGGTGGTGGCGGTATATCAGAAGGTGGGCGGATGCATCGTCATGGGCCAGGGTCGAGCGAGCGCGATCATAACATAGCAAATGGGGTGCAGGATGCGACAGCAGCGAGAAGCAGCGGTGCCGCGGTGCCCGGTGGTTGTGAATGGAAATTATACACGTGTCTAAGGCCTGGGCCTGGTGGTAGGATATAGCAAAAGTGAATTATCGCGAGCTGGGCCAATGTTTTGAGGAGTCGAGTTGAGATGTGTCTTGAATCCCGTCGCGTTAGAGGCGTCGAGGCCCTGGGGCTTGTCTTGGCGTCGCTCTTGCTCCACCCACCCCTGCCGTTCATCGCTGCAGTGCTCTCTGCCTCCCGGTTCGCCCGGAGGTGCTGGCGGGACCGGTAGAATAGATAATCCGGGAGCCCAGAATGCTACGAACAGCTGAATCACAAAGCGGGAGTAGCCTCAGGAAAGATGAACCTGCTCGGTTGGCTGAAGGGAAAGCAAAGTCTTGTCTCATGACGTCTTAATTGAATTCCTTGCCAATTAACATGTTTGCGACGGCAATCGTAGGCAAAATGAGAAACACCCCGCACAGACAATGCCATTCCCTTAGAGATCCCCTCCACCCACAGACTACCGTCCGAATTTGACAAGCCAGCTAGCCTGGCATATCGCGCTTTGCTATGGCTGCCATTTTCAGGGGCGCAACACGCCACTAATAAGCGACCAGAAGAGCAACGAGATGCCGCATCACCCTTAGCGACCATCCATCCCACCAACGTTTCTCGCCACGACATGCCAAGCTTCGAGGCTCGCACCTGTAACGGGTTTGCAAGTGTCCAACTTTGGCCCCTGACTAAACCACAGTCGGATTAAAAGTTGTTGTCGTATGCCGCAGCTAGACATCTAAAAACAGCTGTAATCTGACCTAGGTAGAACGCGACCGTGGCATTGCATGCCCTTTGTTACTGTCCCTGACCAGACGAAGAAATAGATGGAATAGATATCATCCTCCAACATGGTGATTTTCCTCTTTACTATATTTGTTTGACGTTGGCCTGGAAGCAGTTCATCATTTAGAGCAAACCAGCCATGGATTACACCTTGTCCAATACCAAGTTCACCTATGGTTGCTATTTCTGGAGATTTTTATGTAGCTGTCATAATCAATCCGCCATATACTCGCGACGGCATTTTTGTCGTCCTTTTGAGTAACTCCGAATCTCTCGAGTGGGGGTGGGTCAGAAGAACCCTGAATGTCTTTCTTTTTCGTCTTATATAAGTGGCTACAATGAAGTTTTAACCAGAATATGACGTGGGGATCCGAACGGAAGATTGAGAAATGCCATACCCTGCCTGGGGGTTGACGTCTGGGTCTATTAAATTACAAAGTATGAGATTGGGCTGGGCTTCTGCTATTCCCAAGTTGGAGAAAATGGGATATGAGGGGATGCTGTGGTAAAACTCGTCAAGTTTGATCGTCCCAGCTCGATGTGGAGGAGTTCTGTGTTGCACGTCAAAGTGTGAGCACGGACAGCTACATTGCTGGCTCAAGCGTCGCGCTATTCAGAGGTCATGAGAGCGCACCGACCATTTTAGCCTAACATTGCACTACGACCGGTATTGTAAGCAGGGCGGTCAAACCTGAGAGAGTAATTGTCGGTGAGAAGTGCGGCTATTTTTCTGTCGCTGTTGATGGGAGAATTCCGTGGTAGTTGCCCAGGAAAAAGTTTGGTAGGCCGGCCTCAGTTCGCAAAGGTACCGCTAATTCACTGGTGTCTGGCCAGTTCTGTCCTGGATGCTCTCGTGAGCCCACTGCTGCTTAGCGCGCGGATTTCCCAGAACCTACACCGACTTCTGAGCAACCATGCGTATCCTTCCCATTGCTGAAAACGATGCGTTTCAGTAGATTCTCACCCCTCGGGCTTTTGACTTGGTAGCTTTGCATTGTGTGTTTGTCAGCGGTGCAGTTGCACACGCGATTGGCCACCATGGTGGGACAAAATCTGAGAACCATCACTTGAACGGCATTTATAATCTAGCCATCCAAGAATGTAAATCTGTATTTATTTTACATGATATAGATAAGAGCCTTCGGAGTTAATGTTGCTCTCGTTCCGCCTGTGATCAGATATCAGGACCTTCATTCAAGGGAAACATCACACCACGTGGTGTTGTCAGACTTTGTCCTGCAACTTTATGTAAAATAACCTCGCCGACTTGGCGTCATCCGCGTTTCCACTCCGCTGTCCGCAATTTAGGCAACCTCGCCCTTGACTGACGTGAAACCAGCCGCCAAAGGCTCCGTACTCTGTAAAATGCGCCTAATCATGAATGGCCAACCCCTGTCCTATCCCAGAGCGAACGGGGTTAAGCGGCATTATATGGCATGGGACACTACTGGGGTGCCCAATTAGCGAAGTGCGCCGGTGCCAAGACGTTTCTAGTCTGCGGTTCTGTGACTGGCGATGGAGTAAGGCTGATGGGCTGAATGGAAAGAATTGATCTCAATTCTCTCCTCCCTGATGTTTCCAGCGCGATAATTATCTCGTCGCTTGGGTTTAGCGATGCCCAAACACGCCCTTCTCTTCGTCCTCGGCGTCATCACCGCTGCTGGCATTGGCGTCGGCGCCGAGGACCTGACCGATTTCTCCAACGATTTGGCGTCGGATGTTGGCCCTCTGCTGGCCCTGTTTGGCGAGTCCATGACGCAGCAGTATCTGAGCGAGAGCACCGCGTTTCTCGACTACTTCATCTTCGCCATGGGTCCAATTGGAATCATCACGGCCATTGTGTCGGCCATCCGCGTCTGCGGCCACTCGACGCTGCGCGCCTTTGTTGGCAGATCCCAAGAGGGCGACGGCGAGGTTGAAGCCGAGCTGTGCACGTCAACAAGCCGCGACGTGTGCGAGCTGTTCAACAAAGGCGGCATTACCCGCGTTCTGGGCCAGCCGCAGATTCTGGAACTCATTTACTTGCCGCCGCGAAAAACCACCAAGGCCAATCTGTTTATATTCAGGCATTTTCTTGGCCACCACCAGCCCCCCGAAACGTCTGACTGGGTCCTTGTGCAGGGAGGTCCTCCGTTCGCCCCAAGGCCGAATCTCTCATTGAACGCCGGGATTAAGAAGCAGCCCCAGTGGGTGTTTTGGCTGGTCGCCGGTATTGGGTTGGTCCTCCAGTCCGGCGTCATCGCTTTCTCCGGGGTTGCGGCTTGGGTTCTTGGGTGGAACCTCAACAAGTCGGGGACGCCAGCTGAAAGAGACTACGCGCCCGTCATGTTTATCATCGGCACGGTTCTCATGTGTCTCGGCATGTGGAGCTGCGCAGCCCTCATTGGGCAAACCACCTATGAGACTCGTTACAGACGTACAGAAAGAAAGGATGGGGACGAACAGCAAGAGAGCCGCCTCCTCTGGCTGCAGCCAGGGCCTCAGAGCGTCGGTGACCAAAGCTTCGACCCGTTTGCCTATTTTGACAAGCAAAATGACCCGTTGCAGGAGTGGACGTCGTCGAGGAAAGACTTTGACGACAGGAAGTTTGAGACTTATACCTTTTTTGCCGTTGTCACGACCTTGATCGGCTACATTATGCAGTTTATTGGCCTGCGCGGATTGAATGCCTGGGTATCCATCTCGCAGCTCATCATCACCGTCGTCATGAGTGTGCTGAGAGGCTTACTGCGCATCCAGCGACTCGGTCGAAACGACAATAGGCTCGCGAAAATGCCCGATCTCGTCGCCGGCCACGAGCTCGACTGGCTTGCCTTTGAGATTGCTCATCGGAACCCTGAGAAGATTGCCTGGCACGTCACTGGGAAGTGCGAAAGTGCCAAGAAGCGGGATCTATTTTCGCATGACAAGACTCATGCGTCTCCACCACTCTCCGAAAAGCACGGCTACTCCAAGCCGGATGGCGATAACTCGCCATTAGAATCACAAGCTTCATCTTCCCAAATCAAGAGCAGCGGGGCGTGGAAGAAGGACATTGTTGAAATATTCGAGATCCGAGAACGATTGGCGTGTTTGACAGGCTGCGATACCTTTGAACCGCTGGAAGAGAATGAGTATCAGGTGTGGGATGACCAATATGTCAAGGTGCGCGGCACAGCTCGGAAACTATCAGCCGCAATATGCCAAGCTTGTCAGAGCCTTCTACAACGGGACGACATTGGCGAAGTCGTTTTGGGAATAAAGGCCATGGCTTTTTCGATTCCTTGGGAAAAGTCAACGTATGCGAAGAATTCTGTCGGTGTCACCCTGAGACCACCTACGGAGCGGATACAGACCAGATGGAGCACAGATACGGCGCAGATCGAGGCCATATTGGGACTCTGGGTCTGGTCTCTCTTCTCTAATGAGCAGCTTCACACGGATGATGAGTCTGGGAACAGAAAGTCAATGGTGGAGAAGATCGGGGCAGAGCGAATCGTCTCGGCCGGGTTAGATGACTCAACTTGGCACCGGAAGGGAGACCGAAGAGCAGAAATGGATCTATGGCTTGGCCCAAACAAGGTTCAATTGTCTGAGGCCTTGGTCACTGTTGATGAGACGGGAAATTACAGCCTCGAAGACAGGTGGGTGTGTCACGACGACGAATATGAAGCTGACGCCGATGAACTTCCGAAATGGACTCCCCCTCAAAAAGATTCCGGCCCCACGACTGCAAAGGCGCGGCGATTCTGTGGCTGGAATGCCGTGCCTGAAGTGCTCGCATCTGACACGCCTATCCGGATACAGTATGCGGCTGCGAGCGATTCTATTCTCGAGGTTTGCGCCCAAGAGCTTTTTCTCGCCCTCATGATGTCTCTGCGAACACGGCTCCCCGAAAATGACGTAGTCGTCGTGGAGAGTTCGGGAATGATTCGCTTGGAAAGCCCAACAGTCACGGCCCTTGCACAGGCCTTTATCGACAACGGCCTGGGCTCGTACTCGGACGCAATACTATGCATTGTCCCAGCCCTCGGGGACCTCTTCCGCCCTGATAAGATGCAAATGCTGTCTGCTGTCATCCGTGGGGCGGATGGCTATCGAAAGGAAGGCGAATGGAAGCGGGCCGAAACCCTGTTGCATTGGGCTTGTCAGTGTTACGCTCTGTCCAACGCTAAACAGGCACAAGAGCCTGGAGAGGTCGCGATTTTCAAGGAAGCTCTTATTGCGACGGGAGAGCTGTATCGTTGGTCGCTTGCGCAATTATCCGAATCTTCACGAAGGTTTGGGCTGAAAGGCATTGCTTGGATGCAGAAAACATACGGCCATAAACATCGGCAGTTATTCAGTTCACAGCCACCGACGGAAGAAGTCCTCAGAGAGGGGAAAGCATACGACCATGCCATTGACCCAGAAATCAACGAGATATTGGATCGCTATAGAGATATTGCAAGCAAGTTCTGCAAGCTGGACCTAAGTCCCAAGGATTCTTCGCAAACCCAGCTTGTTGAGGCGCTCCGAAGCCGTGATCGAACCGACGCTTTGTACAACCTCTGTCTAATCCCTGGAGGTCAGTTCGGGTCTTCTCCGACGTTGAATTCTGCACTCCCACTAGCTGTGCGTAATGATTGGGGAGAGGTTGTAGATGCTGTTTTAGAGCTAGGAGCAGATCCCAATAGCCAAGACATATTGGGCCGAACAGCAATCTCATATTGCGCCGAGCTCGGCTATGAGAAGCATTTCAATCATCTCGTGGAACTTTCAGCGTCTCCAGACTTGCCAGACCAGAACCAACAGACACCCCTGTTTTGGGCTGCAGAAGCTGGACAAGAAAGGCTAGTCGAACTTTTGTTGGCCAACCCACAGGTCGATCCGAGCAGGCGAGACAACAAGCTGCGAACACCACTGGCCGGTGCTATGCTGAAAGGGCACCAACATGTGTTTCAAATGCTTCTCGATACGGGGAAGATTAACATAAATGCCCCGACAAGTTTAACACCACGCTGCTGTATTGGGCGGTGGAGAGTGGAAATCAAGTCTTTTCTCGCATATTGCTCGAGCAGGATGGCATCCTTCCTAGCGTACCAGTCCGCGACAACGACTCGCCGCTTTTTTCTGCAATAAGACGGCAAGATATTGATATAGTCCAGTTGATCCTCAACACAGGAAAGGTTGATTTCGGAGCAAAGTATGGAGGTAGTGGCCAAACAGCGTTGGTCCTAGCTGCAGACGTAGGGAACGAAGACATTTTCCGGATGCTGTTAGAAACAGGGAGATTTGATGTGAACCAAAAGAGCGACTGGGGCGAAACTCCATTGGAAACTGCGAGAAAGGCAAAAAGTTTTGGTATCGTAAAGCTACTCCTCGAAAGACCTGATGTCGAGGGAAAAGATGAAAAACCACCGAGCTGGCCTCTTTTTGGGGTTGGCAAAGACGGGGAGTAATTTGGTGGTACACATTGTATAAAGCCAATGGATGACCTATAAGCAAATGAAGTTATATAAATTGAATGATTTTAGCGAATATTTGTGTATTGCTCTGCATAGCTATTATTTAAACATACGCTGAAGTCCAGAGCGCAAACCGGGACAACCGAGGCCAAATCTCATCCCCCAGTCCAATTCTATTAAGAGTGTCAATACAAATTACGCAATTGTACACCAACGCAAGACCAACATGTATTATTCCCATCATTGAGGAAGACAAGGGTCAAAACCAGCCCTAAAAAGATAGTCGCCATGGCTAATTATCTCAATCAACACGTTTCCATGACTGTGTGATCGGCTTCTTCGCGCTGCTCAGAATGCCGAGGAAGCCCCTCCGAGTCAAAGGTTTGTTCGTGCATGAAGCACAAAGTAGAAGCACAATG
Source organism: Calonectria leucothoes (assembly GCA_002179835.1). Taxonomy (NCBI): domain Eukaryota; kingdom Fungi; phylum Ascomycota; class Sordariomycetes; order Hypocreales; family Nectriaceae; genus Calonectria; species Calonectria leucothoes. The sequence continues at coordinate 58,210 of NAJI01000017.1, read as the reverse complement.
AAATTAAGATTTGAGCCTATCAGTATGGGGTCCATTGGGCCGCTGTTTTCACTAAACGATGCATGGTACGTTTTGGGCCGATCAGTATAGAAGGATTTAGAGCCAAGTTGCTGAGTAATCGGCAAACAAATTACTTTAGGCTTGGTTCAACCACAATCCGCTGACTAACATGATGCAAAGAGTAGGGTTTAGTGAAACCTTGATGAACTTGTATGGTTCGCAATGCTCATGTTTGTCGTCAGATGTACATGGTGAAGAGATTCTGCCTCATCATTGTCAGAATCGTTGATTTGCCATAGTTGCCGACGGATGACGCATGCCAAAAGGCTATCTGTAGTACTCGTTCCATTCTGGACAAGGGGTGGCATGTTGAGTGATGTAGCGAGGACGAATTGGGGAGAATTGAAGCCCGAGTGGTTGACCAATGCTGCCACCACTTCACTCGCCGCGCGGGTTGTATATAAACAGCCGACTCCGAACATTCCGGGCTCGCCACATACAAAAGCGATGCTCCTCATCATTACTGGCCTCATGTATCAACATCAGTATTCTACCTAGTCATTCTATTACAATGAAAGCCGCCGTTGTTCTCTCCGCTGGCTTCATAGCAGTCGCTACCGCAGGGGCTGCTAACAGTTCAACAACATATAACTTCAAACCCGAGAACGCAGATTCAATTTGGGATGTTTGTATTGTCCATTTTCGTTTGCCTGACCCTGCTTTACGGAAGCTAATATATAAAATTGAAAGGGACATATTCCAATTTTGTATACTTTGAACGAAACCCAGTCAAACAGCATCGGTGGCTCTTGGTGGTCCAGTTCATTCATCACGACCAAGGACCATGAACAATTCTTAGTGCTCTCCCATGTATTGAGCATGGGAAATTCGGCCTTCTTTCGCGCATCGACGTTGGATCTCCAGACACTTGAGTACCATCAACGTGTTTTGCCTAACAGCGGCATCAAAAACACAACGTCGCTTGACTTGGAGTTTGATGGTTCTGGCATCCAGAGCCCATCCACGGACAGCATCTCGACCATGAATGCGTACAGCAAGAGTGAAAACATCACTTTTGATCTCAGCTGGAACGCAACGTCGCACGCTATTATAAACGCAGGCTCTGGCAAATTCACCTTTGGCTCCGGAGTAACTACGGAATGGGGACTGCCGAGTTGTCGGACTGAGGGCACCATTACTGGACCTGACGGTTGCAAGTACGAAGTTGATCCGGATAATTCCTTCACGTGGTATGATCGCCAGTGGAGCGAAAGCGGATCTGTTAGTGGTAACTGGACTTGGTTCGAGCTTCATATCCCGCAGACCAGTTATAAGCTGAGTGTTTGGATCATCGACAACCCTGATAGCAACCAGTTCTCGAAATTTGCAACTATTCGAGGTGCAGATGATGAATTACGAGTAGTCCCTGTAAAGTACACGGCTAATTATACACGGTCGTATCAATCTACTGCGGCCGACATTCTCTATCCGCTCGACTGGACTCTTGACGTCGGAGGCTTTGGAAGTTTCCAAATTAGCAGCATTGTTCCCGACCAGGAAATTGTGGGTGCTACGGCGTTGCAGACGGCATATGAAGGATTTGTCACTTTTGGTGGAAACGTTGGCTCTGAAAAGGTTGAGGGGTTTGGACTGGTGGAGATTGTGATTAACTCGTGGTAAGGCAAGTCGGGAGAGGTACCATATGTTGCTTCATTTCCGTGGTCAACCCACTTCATGTTGATGTGTGGGGAACTCTAGATAGTGCTCTGGCACTGAAATGGAGCGTGTTTTGTATTTATTTACTTTCTTGGGCTGCACATGTTGCCTCAATATTTCGCGTTTACTGTTGGAGACAAATATGCCAGTCGATAATGAAGTCCTATTATCTATCACAGTCTTCAAAAGATCCGTAAGATTAAAAATTCCCCGATTCACATGCACACCTCTGATCTATTCAACAGCACAACCATCTAATTCAAGGCACTACATCATGGTTACCCTAGGCTACTTGAGCAGCGTTTCATGGTAGCCGCGCACTTGCCAGGCCTATGCAACCTCTCATGCGCCTACAGTGTGTAAAATTTGTCGTATTAGCTTAGGCCACAATTCAGATATGTCCATAAATTGAAGAAATGGGTTTTTATCATATGCAGCCGAGACATTTCGCCGACCGAAGGCTCGGTGGCAGCTGTTGCTGGGAAAAAGTCGAGGGGAGCCAATCAGCTCAATCAGCACATCGACCAGCTGCTTATTCTTGGTCCTGATCTTTTCGTCGAGTAGGACTAATTTCGAGTAGAAAGTGGAGACGGAAAAACTATCCATTGGCTAGATTTATTCTACTCTTAAGACACAGATTTATGCAAGTTCTGCTTTGTACCTTGCGGACTTTTCTTAGGCCGCTTCTTGCTAATTGGTTCAGTCTTTCTTTTTCTGCGAGTAGCCTTCAGCGAAAAAATTGGCGCGTAGGATAAATCTGGTCGGTTACATCAGGGTACAAAAAGCCCGTTTGATGTCACTGTGGGGTCCGTCAGATCAGGCCTACTCGACGAAAAGATCAGGACCTTAAACCCCAGGTCAGCCGCGGTATAAAAGCCTACCAATAAAGATGGATGCGAGCTTGGAGAGTGCTCAGCTCTTCCTATCATGTTGAGACGTAACTTTCCTGCCTCGCCAGGGTGCTTGATGCGCGCTAATGAGTGTGGCTGACCCGAATCACCAAGCAATCCATGTCCGTGAAGAGATGTCGTAGCAGGGGTGCAATGTAGAGATTTTAATGAGAATACTCTTGCTCATGTCGTTCCAAAAGTTTTAGCTGACAAAAGCAAGACACTGTTGCTGCTCGACGGCCTGGTGCTCCCCAGCTCAGCCTGGGCCAGGAGAAGCCGGACTAATTACGGCTTGCCCTTGTTGCCACAATGAGCAGGAGGTGCTGTGTTCCAAAGCCCTGGCAACCTGCCCGACAAAGAAAGCGTAGATGGGCCCAGGCCTGTGTGGCTGAGTGCGCACATGCCGTGCGACCTATCAGGGTTTGGCGACGGTGCTAGCCCGTGTCTCTGCATGTCATCGAAGGTCACCGAGGGCAGCTGCAGTGGCGACCCGCAGGCGCTCGGACAAGGGAAGGAAGGGCTAGGCGTCTGACGGGCGGGAGAGTGGCTGCACACGGCCAAAAGCTTGTTCCGTTCTACGTACCAGCGCGGACTGGTATAAGACATCCCCCGCACCAGGCCATTTTCAAAGTGCTCGGCACAGCCCGGCAGGAATCATGGCAGTCGAGAATTGCAGTGGTGACCTTGTCATCGCATTGTGGGTTCTTCTCATATCTTCCTGGGTTACCGTGCTGCTGCGATGCTACGCCAGAGTCGTCATTGTCAAAAGCTTTGGTGTTGATGATTGGTTCATGTCAGCTGCTCTTGTGAGTTCTAAGCCCTGGTTGTGTCTCTGCACGCTACTCACCCATGTCTAAGATATTTTTCACCCTCTATTGTGTCAGTTCATTTTACGCGGTTCGCTATGGGACCGGACGGCATCGCGTAGACCTCACATTGCACGACTATCAACGTGCCAAAATGGTACGGAAATTCCATGCACTGCGTTGGAATAAGGTGCTAATTTCTCCCAGTGCTGGTGGTTCTGCATGTTTTGGTATTGCCTCACAATGACGGCATCTAAAATATCCATTGGGTATTTCCTCTTGCGAGTTACAATTCGAAAAATCGATAAGATCCTCATCTACAGCACCATGTTTCTCACTGCAATGACCGGGATCGTTTTCTTTTTCGTTTGTGTTCTTCAGTGTCGACCAATTCGCTATTACTGGAACCAAGATCACCCTGGATCTTGCATAGACATCACAGTCATTATGGCTCTCACGTACGTTTACAGTACGTTTGCGATAATATCCGATTTTACATGTGCTATACTCCCGATATTCTTGATTTGGAACTTGAATATGGGACGGAAAACCAAAATTGCTCTTATTCCTGTTATGATGATGGCCTGCATGTTTGTCATTCCTCCAATACGTCTAAGCCAAATTACTAATTATCAATAGCGCGAGCTCAGCTGTTGCCGTGCGACTCCCTTACGTTAAGACCTTTACGGATCCGGATTTTCTATGTAAGTTCTTTGAGGAATTCCCCCCCCCAGCTTCGATCTTCTGACACGTATAGGGGCAACCATTGGAATTTCGTTTTGGTCAACAATTGAGACGGGTCTGGCTGTCACAGCCGGTAGCCTCGCTACACTCCGACCTCTCATTCGATTCATCAGCAATGAGATTAGCTCCATGTCCAGTAAAGTGTCGGGAGATTCCGATTGCTCGGGAAATTCCCAAAGTGCTCTGGAAAGCAGTACCCAGGAGCCCGCCAGTCTTGCAACCAGTATTCCTGGTGATCATAACGACAAAAAGATTCAGAATTCAGACGTGGAACTAGGGAATTCAAACCACGCCCCAGCAGATACCTTTTCTATGAAAGAATGCAGCGCCACTTGGAGAATAAGAAGCCGAGAGATTGGCAACGAGAGTGAGGAGGAACTGACAGCGAGGGGTGGTAGTCTAGCCTGAATCGACCTGAGCGTTGAACAAAATCAATAAAAAAAGACGTATTGTTGATTGGGAAGGTGGATTTTATATTACTAGCAAATTATAATATATTTAAATATCGATTTCTTTTATTTCATATCTTCTGCTAGCAAGGGCAGCTTCTCTCTCTCAAAGGATATAACTTTGATGCTTGACACAAGCCCAAAGACAGCATAAACTCCAGGCGAGTTTAGAATGTTATTTTTGCCCTTGTCGTGTAACATTCGGAGTCTATCTCGCTTTACCTTGGGCTCAATTGAGTTGTGGTTGAGCATCCTGAGTAACGCAAGAGTAAACCTGAGAGGTCTGAAACCATAAACCAGCTTTTATCCATATGCAAGTCTCTCATTTTCGCTTGATAAACGAAAGATTGGCTAAGAAAAAGACCAATCTTCTTCTTAGCCTAGGACAAAACCAGCCTAAGACCAGGTCTTCGCAGCGCATAAACCAACAACCCCATTTTCTGTTCGGTCCTATAATCGATCATGATACCGTCCCTCAAGCTATTCGGGTTTGTGAAGCTATTAAATAAAAGAGCGATAGCGTCGTAGATGTTGAAGTTGTCATCACCTAACCACTTTGTGAAGGCCTCGTAGGATATCTTGTCAACGTTCTGTAGCTCAGTTCGAGCAGTCTCAAGATCCTCCATGAGCACGACGGGGGTACGGCTAGTGTCAAGCTTGGAAGCATGCTGAAGTAGTGAGATAGAAAGGTCCAACAGTGGATCCAGAACGCCAGACTGCGAGATGCTAAGGCTTGATAGCCCCCGAGGAGGGTCCGGAGTAGACAATCGAACAGCTAGAGGTATTAACTCATTACGGTTCATTGGGATAGTGAATTCATTTAGGACTGGTTGGGTCGTGTTCAATATGTCAAGCACGTCCTGCTGCGACGATTCTGCAGTAAGTTCCACGGGATCCGGCAGACCTAAATCAGACGCTTGTTCCACCGGCAGGGCGGCGGCCAGGACTCGGAAGATATGTTCCAAGGCTAGCCTATCCGTCCGGTAAGGGACCTCATCTTCTTGTCTCCAACCTTCGAACATGATACTGTGTTTACCAGAGAGAAAGGCAATTGCACGAACAAAGGCTGGGAGCGTCAGGGCAGTTGGTCCGGATATCCCAGAGGACGTAGCGATGAAGGGCCACTGAGAAAAGTGTGTGATCAGTGCCCAGAGAGTGGATGAGCAGTTTTTCAAGAAAACTCGACACGCTTCATCCTCAGGTATCTGCGTCAGGAGGTAGGACTCGAGCGAGAGTTTGTTCCAGCCTTTGTGAGAAATGATCAGCAACAGCTCTCGCGGATACAAGAAGATAAGAGAAGGCAATACTGAAAGGAGGAAGAAGAAACCTACAATTGTCTGAGTTGGCGTGCGCAGCAAACACGCTATTCAATGCCGCGGTTTCTGCAGAGATGAAGGTTGGTTTCGTACCAGGCTTGCCGTGGAGGAGGTACTTGGTGAAGTTGGCAAGAACGGAGTCTATAAGAGTGCAAATATAACATTAGCCTCACTGATATGATTGGGCATGTCACTAGTAAAATATAGATACTAACCGCGAGTGCTGCTTTCTAGCCACTGCTTTCGCTCTATCTCCAGCGCCGGGCTGGAACCATAGCAAGTGTGCGAGGGTATATTGAGAATACCTAGAAACTTCTGAAGCAGAAAATCCATGGCGCAGGACCATGAAGCAGCGTATGTTCAATGGAGAAAAACTGTCGATATTGCCTGCGGTCACAGTGTAGTCTGCGTCTACGATCCAATGTTTGCGGCTTGCGTGGGACCTTTTATATGGAAATTAGGCGACACTCAAAAAGGACAGTTCTTGGGTGTGGGCCGTGGCTGTGGCTGTGGTAGAGAGGCATCATGCTTGGTGTGGCACCGCTCAACCAACAGCACAGCAACAACCAATTAGATTAGGGCTTGAGGTCTGCGGGTCAAACAATGCTCGGGCCTTTAAGGAGCGACGCTCTGGTGCCTGGTGATTGCTAAAGGAGACTCTCGGTTATACGGCAGCGGCTGCGTCTGTGGTTGTGACTTATTCTGCAAGGATGAAACTCTCCGGGCTCGGTTTTACCCAAGACTCCATGTTCTCGGTGGCTTGCATCAGCAGTTGGTCGAACAAAAGCTCTTCTCTGATCTGTGCAGGCTCCTTGGCTTGAGCTCGCGCGGCTACTCGGAAGAAACGGTGATCTTTCTGGGATACGATGCTGCTTGGCTCAACTCCCCAAAATGCTGCTGGCACAGACAGCTTGGTCGTATACGATATCTAGGGGAAATGTTTTCAGGATTCAAAGGAAGTGGCTCGGCTAGGAAGCGATGTTGGCTGTTTGTAGTTATCAACATGTCCACCAATTCTATGTCATATGCTTCATAGCCCATCCTGTGAAGAAGCATCGGTATAAGTAGAGAGCCAAGTTCCATCAAAGCAAACCCTTCCATCACCAATTCACATCCAGCGACGGAGACCTTCTTTCTACTCTTGCTCTACCCCAGTTTCAGTTCCAATATCTTATAGTCTCCTTTCGCCTTACAACCAACTTCTCCAACTTTCTTCTCTGCTTTTATATCACTGTTTGATATCCAACCATAAAAGCTATGAGGCTTCGAGTCTTCACGGTCCTCGTTTCGGCACTAGCCTCTGTAGCATTTGCCTTTACAGAGAAAACGCAGCCAGACATCTACGAGCGTGGAATAGAGCGTGCCGAGAACCACGTTGACAAGCGGTATACTTCCCACAATGAAATTGACGCCAGGGAACCGAAGCCATATATCCAAGATGTCAAGGTCGCCCTTGGCATCAGGTCGGATAAGGAGCCTGCATTGGCACTCACTGAACGATCGATCCACGAAACAGATGGCTACATGATCCTCAAGCACGCAGCCGGAAACAAGGAACTCAAGAATGGGCAACGGTACGCCATGCTCGAAGATGGAGGCGGTTTAACGGGCCACCATCGGGTCGTCGTCGGCAAAGTTACCATTGGAGAGCTCAAGGGCGTCAAGTCGTACGATTTCATTGAAGCTCACTACTACCACATTATTATAGATAAGCCCAAGGACAAGCCAAACGGCTGCTGTCCCGTGAATCACAAATGGGACGCGCGTAAGAATCAAGGCTACTCTCATAGCTGGCTGGGCCCTGTCAAGGCGGGTGTTGACCCGCAAAAGGAGGGCGAGGCATACCTGATGGAGACTGGCAAGCGCTACAACATTGCAGCCGAGTATTGTTGGATTGGAAACAATTGCAGAACTTATGCTCAGGGTCTTTACAAAAAGATCAAGCAGTGAGCAACACTAGTTCAGCGGAAGGATGCGAGAGAAGTAGCTGGGTTGGTTGCCAAAGTTGATGGGTTAAAGGGATTCCATTCGGCCACTGGTATGGCAAATCAAAGTGGCTGGCTGGCCAGCCGTACTTTTACACTCCGTGTCGGGAGGATAGTCGTTACCGTATCTAGGCTAGACAATACACACGTCTCAGAGTAGACACAATTACTCTAAAGCCGTCTCCGTGTCTTTGGTACACTGCATCTCTACTATTCAACTCCACGCAACATCAAACTAGGGCACTCCCAATGATCTGCAAATCCCCCAGGCACGAGACGGGCTCCATAACTTTATCACATTTTGAATCTTGGCCCAAGCGGTGCAACAACCCCCACCACGGAGACCCTCGCTGCTCGGGGACCTCAATAGACGCCGAAACAGGGAACATGGGCTTGCAGCAAGTAAGCGCTTTTTGTAGAATTGTTCATGGCCCGTCCACGAGTCGTCGTCGCCCGCCAAGTCTGTCCTCCAGTTTGCAACCGCCTGAGGCCGCTCAGCCGGCTCGTCCATCGATCGAATCGTCCCGTCCCCGCTTGGCCAATCAGACGTAGCAATTGGAATCAAGCGCTTGTTCAAGCAGCTCCCTCCAGCATCGCAATTCCATAGCCATCTCGCCGACGCTTTTGGGCAGCTCCTGGAATCACGCATCTCGTGTCGTGTCAGAGAAGAGAGATCTTTTGGTGAACGAAAACCTCGCGCCATCAAGCCGCATGCATACGCTCAGAGTTAAACTCGTCTCTCATGTCTTTGATCCCCCCCTCCACTTTCCGAGAGGCCCGGCCCATGCTAGTCCTTGCGATTAACTTTTGATAAAGCCATTATTGCGGCTCGCCCTCCCTCTCTTTTGTTTTCCGGCCATTTATTCCCAATCGTCCCGATCCAATGGCTGAGTCGTCGCTCAAGACGCTTCGGCCGTGTGGCAATATGTGAGTTCGCACCTCTTTCCCCAGCCATTGTCAACCGTCCTGGCAACCAACACAAAAGGCTCTCTCCGCAGCGAAATATACTCGGCTAGCCGCCACGCACTGGGCATCTACCGCTGCGTAGTCGTGTCGGCGCGGTACACCAACCCGCCGCCCGCCGCCCATCGAGATGAGGCCATCTTCACCGCTCTGGGCCAGCTGGTTGCCCGCCATCCGATGCTGCGTGTTGGCGTCGTAGGCGAGGGCACCAACTCACCGCGGTACACCCACATCCCCGAGGTCGACCTGGACAAGCACATCGTGTTCCGCACGCTGCCTGGGGGGGACCACTACGAGGCCGGCCTCGGGGCTGTCCACGCCTGGTGTCACGACCAGCTGTGGACCAATGTCGAGACAGTCCCGCCGTGGAGGATCTCCGTCGTGAGGCCGGAAGCCGACAGCGACGACGACAGCGACGGCGATGACGATGACAGCAGCCCAGAATATGAAGACGTCGTCCTCTACTTCCACCACGTGCTCATGGACGGAACCAGCGCCAAAAGCTTCCACGAGCAACTCGCCACGCTCCTCAACCAGAGCCTGCCAGACGAGGAGGACTCGGCGCACGTCCTCAGGTTCCCTGAGCCGCCCGTCCTCCCGGAGCCGCTGGAGCACGCCGTGGCCTACACCAACAGCGCTGGCTTCATGGGCCGCCAACTCTGGAGCGCGCTGGCCCCGTGGTTCCTCAAGCCCGCTCCGTCAGCCATCTGGGCCGGCGAGCCCATCGACTTTGCGCGCCCGCACAGAGCCCAAGTGCTCCCCGTTGACCTGCCGGCCCCCGTCGTCGCAAGCCTCGTCGCCGCCTGCCGCGAGCGCTCGGCCAGCCTCACCTCCCTCCTGCACGCCCTATGCCTCGCCTCGCTGTCGCGCCGCCTGCCCGCCGCCGCCCCGGGCTTCAAGGCCAGCACCCCCATGAACGCGCGCCCCTACTTCTCGTCCTCGCTCGGCCCGTCCGCCACGGACAAGGACGCCTTCCGCGTCGCCATCTCCATTACCAGCCACGACTACCCCGCCGCCGCCGTTGAGGCCCTGCGCCAGCCCGGTGCCGATCTGGATGCCCTCATCTGGCAGGCGGCCAAGGCCACAAAGGACGACATCCGAGCCCGCGCCGTTACCCTCCCGGCCGACGACCCCATCAGCCTCCTCGGCTACATCCCAGACTGGGAGTCGTTTTGGAAAAAGAAGGACGGCCAGGACCGAGACTGCTCCTGGGAGGTTAGCAACATTGGCGTTCTGAGAGAGGATGCCACCACCGACCATCAGGCCCCGCGCCGCATCTCGCGCGTCCTATTCACAAACGGCATCATGGTCGCCAGTGGTCCCTTTAGCATCAGCGTAGCAACCGCTCCGAGCGGTGCGCTAGCCGCTGGCCTCTCGTGGTGCGAGCATGTCGTGTCGGAAGAGCTGATGACGGGCCTTGCGGCTGATCTTGTATCGCTAACGTTCCGCTTACACAGGACGGGCAAATTTACCCCGTGAGTTTGTGTAGCAGAACTTGAGCCCTTAGGCCGCCATGTGTTGCTTACTTATGTGGAGATGGATGCAACGTACAGCTATAATCTAGATATGGGCCTTGTATGCCACCGCTGTGGCCTAGTTTTTGGATCACTCGGTTGAGCCTACCGCTTGCTTTTCCCGCTACATGTTAATAGACATGGGTCTCTTTATTTTTACGGTTTGGCTGTTTAAAAAAACACATCTCACATCAACGGCAGTCGCATCATGATAGAATCAGCGTATATAATCGATAGATGCTATCCAATAAATCCCAAGACCAGACAAGCCTCCAAGACTTGATGCGGGTCCCTATTATGATTGCCAATCTTCTTCATTTTCTCTTCAAATCCAAGACTTGCAACTATCCGACAATCTCCAGGAGTCAGATACGACGAGCCTCATGCTTGAGGAACTAAAGAGGTCTCGCGAGGTCCTATATACGGATTACAAAACGGTGTATTGACAATAATATCGTCTCCTCTCGTCTTCAACAGAAGATCGGTCGACTTGCGGAGCTAAATCCATGCATCCGCCTGCTCGTTGTAGAAGCCCACTCTATCCAAACGCCGCGCAAATCAAGACAATAAAAAGCATTCATCACCCCCTTTAGCGATACAGCCGAGGCCTCTACCAACCCTCACCGGGGTTCTTTCTTGACCTGGCACTTGCCCGGAAGTAGTCGTAATTTGTTGGATCAGCATCCGTGTCGTTCTGCGCCAGGTTGCTGTAGCCCCGAGGTCCTCCGCCCAAAGCACCCATTGTCGGGCCTGGGCTGGGAGTGTGGGCCGCTCCAACCGGGGGGCTCACGGGGTTCGAAGCCGCATTGTTGATGAGACCCAGTCCCGACGAGCTCCCGTTGTCCTGCGCATACATGGGGCTCCGGGTTCGCCCAGGGCCATCCAAACCCACAGTCGCCTGCTGGGTAAAGCCGCCAGGGGTCCGGTAGCCTGAAAAGGCTTCAGCGCGCTTGCCTCCGAATGGCGTTGTGCGACCAGATTGCGGGGTGCCAGGTCTTGAGCCGTGATCGCTTCCGTCGCCAAAGGAGCCTGGAGTATCAGGTCGCATAATTTCGCCAGGACGCCCATAAATCTCGCCGCCACCGTGGTCCTCGGCGAACTCTGCGCGGTTCTTGTAGTATTCAAAGTCCATGTGGTTCTCAGAGACGATTTCGAAGCCAGGCATACCGTTCATGGCAGCCTTTCCAGGCTGTCCCCCCTGCATTGGGTTCAGCGCAAACACGTCCGAGTAGCCGCTGACAGTCATGCCGTCACTGTTGTTGACATCTCGGCCATCCGAAAGTCTTCCCTTGTAAACAGCGGGGAGAACGTTCTGTGCCTTGGAGTGCACCATGGGGGTGATGAGAGCCTTGTACAGAGCCGGGTGACCAAAACGACTGGCCAGCTTGTCGTTGCGCATACGGTCAGGCTTCTGGGGCACTCCCGCGCTGGGGCCTGCCTCGGTGTTGTTGGCGAGACTGCGAGTGCTGTAGTAGCGGAGCTTCACGTCAAAGGTGCGGGAGCAGTAAATCTTGAAAGCAATCATAAAGATTGGCAGCGGCACCACGGACCAAAACATGACGTGCTGATTATCTCCCTTGACCCAGCAGGTCAACATGTTGACCAAATCAGCCAAAACCACACCAAAGATAAATCGATTAAATATGACACGCCAGAACATGCCACCGGACTCGGTCTTGGTGACGAAGCGGTACAGAATCAGATACTTCTTCAGGTAGGAATCAATCGTAAAGTACAGGGCCGTTGCGACGAGGACCAGAGGCTGGATTCCAGCAAAACACATGGTGACTGTAGCGTAGTAAAGGAAGTAGTTGTAGTATTCAGCGTACTGGAAGGGCGGCGGCGCACTGAGCTCAATCAGCTCTCGGGGGGTTGGGCTGGAGAACTTCTTGAGGAAGAAGGCGTAAGTCAGGGGCCACAGCTGGGCAAGATCAATAGCCGCACCCAGCTGGCGCTGCAGCAGGTAAGTAACCCAAAACACACTGTTTTCACAAAGCGACGTAAACAAAACTCGAGCGAAGTCGGCATCGAGGAGAGCATGCCATGCGTCGGCTCCGCTCTGGATGCTCTTGATAACACTGAGGACGTACACCCAGCACGGCGCATAGATTGAGAAGACGATCAAGTTGTTGAAGACGAAGAAGAAGTAGAGCTTGCCCAAGACGTGCCGCTCTCGTCCTGTCTTGGTCTGGTCACCAGACTTGGTGGCAAGACGACGGAATATTGTTGGGAGAATGAGGTACACAAGAGACATGAGAGCCGGCGATGCGATACCCTGAACAACGCCCCAAAAGTTGGGGTGGCCCGACAAAGACGTTTTGAAAGCCGGCCACAGCTCAGCAAGGTTGTTCAAGTTGATGAGGAAGATGGCAATCATGGCGTTGGGGGCAATCCAGAGAAATGTCAGAACCATGATCCACATAGTGTTGAACCACTTCTTACGACTGCGCGTAGCACTGGAAAGCGGCATGTTGTCCCAAATGATGTCGTTTGGTCGAGGAGCAAGGGTGATGGTGGTGCCGACAGGCTTCTTCCTGCGAGCAACAAAGGCAATGCTGTGTGCCTCGGGGATATCCGAGTAACTGGCAAATCCATAGGGCATGGAACCTCGCTTATCAACGCTAGAACGGACCTCCTTGATTTCGACCTCGAGGTCACGGATGCGCTGGGTGTGGTATTCAATGGCGTCAACCTTTTGTCCCTTGGGGTATGTGTCAAACGATCGGTCCTTTCGCGAGGGCTTGCACATAGGCCGGGACGGGGGGAGCTGGGCAGGGTTCTTCAGATACTTTGCCAGAACGGACTCGAGCTGGCGAACAGCCTTGTCATGCTGCGCAATGAGGTTGGGCAAATCCTTTACGTTGCGTGCCACGGCGGTTCGGGCAAACGAGGCGTTGGGGGCGACTTGATCGATGATGCGGGCAATGCCTTCGTCGGAGCGACCCTTCTTGGGGATATCAAACAGCTAGGAGAACAAAGGTAAGCCAATATTGAGCCAAGCGAATCGACACCTTGACTCACCATGAGGGTTCGCGAGTGGAGACTCTGCTGGTATTCTTCACTTTCCAAATACTTTCTCCTCAGGTCCAGGATCTTGCGGTAGTTCCACCAAAGATAGACAGAGACGACAATGTTGAAGGTCCACGCGATGACAACCTGGGCCCAGATGGACGTCTCCTTGACGTTGAGAGGTGTAATTTTAGAAGTCCAGTTAGTGCCGTCGGCATTGGTGGAAGAAAAGGTGGAAATGTTGACGGGAAGAAGGATTCCAATGCCGGTGAGGCACAGGGTCAGGAACATGTTGCGGCACATGCGCACGAAGCGGAGGAAGACGGTCGCATCCATGCCGATGGTGTACATGAGGGTTTCCTCCTTGGTATTCCAGACGGCGAAGAGCCACGACCAAGGCGCCTTGCCGAGGGGGGGAGGCGCATGCTTCTCGTCGGCATGCTTGAGCTTCGGAGCGTAGACGGCCTGGTTGTAAGGTCGGAGTAGAGAGAAACAGATGGCAGTGAAGGCGGTGAATCCGACCGAGATACCCAAGGCAGAGTAGAGGGAGGCAGCTCGGATCTGGTTGACGAGGGTCAGCAATTGTCACTGCAAGGGTGCCTGGGGAATTCTGCCGAACATACTGTAGCGGAGAAGGGGTTCTGGAGCAGATCCAGCAGCTTTTTTCCAATGTCCTCGTCACGGCCGTAGACCAGGCCTGATAGCTCTCGCAGCGACATGGTGGGCGATTAGCTCGCCAGAGGCGAAGACGAAGTTGGTGGCGAGCTCAGAGTCGATGTGTTGACGTGAGGAAGCCCGGGGGTATTCGGTGCGCAGGACGAAGCGCTAAATAAGTAGATGGCGACGGCCGAGGAACGAAGGACAATGGAACCGAGTCCAGAGAATCGTCGTCAAACGAGCGAGAGGTCGAGATGCACCGGATGGGGGGGAAGCGGCGATGGACCAAACGACGTGTTTGGGGATCAGGAGAACGCCACACTAAGGCGCCAGGTGAAATCAGAAACACTGCAGACAAAGGAAAAGAAAGGACGTGTTTCCGAGCTTCTGGACGTTCTGGCCCCCTTAGTAAGATGGCGGGTCGGGTCTATGCGTCGGCGGGAAGATGGATGGGAGAGAGTGAGCGAGTGGACGGCGGCGGGAGGGGAGGAGAGGAGGGATGGACAGAAAAAGCAGAAAAAAAGATGCAACGGGATCCAAGCAATGGTGTAGGGCTGGCTGGGGAATTCAAGGCGCCGCCATGACATGGGACGAGGATGGAGAGGTGAATGGAGATGATGGATTCATGGGGGACTTTGGGGGGGCCTACGTAAAAGGACGGATTGACCCATTGCAGGCATGGAGATGTAATGCAAGCTGGCACTAGCGCGCACTGTGTTTCTTTGGTTGCAGCAGCGGTCATGTACAGTGTCGATGGCCCGTGTGGATCCCCTTCAACCGCCAACAAAAAAAAAAACCGCCAGGCGAGCAGCTAAAAAGTTGGCGGGCGGTACGTACTTGGCCACACACAGCTACCCGCGTCCTTGGCTGCCGATACTACCGGTCCAAAGCGGACAAGCTCGCAGTGTCCCTTAACCGCAGTGGGCGTAGCACCCGCTGCGAGCGCTGAAAAGATGCTGCTGCTCATGGGGGATAAGCTGGGGCGGAGGAGAGGGGCGGCCAGTGAGAATAAGCTCACCTCACTGTAAGCTATAGGTAGCTAGAGTCGCGAGCGAGGCGTGCCCAAATCTCACGAGCGCCATCTAGTTTATTACTGTTGGTTATTTACGATGCCTCCAGGAGCCGCTCAGCCACTGGCGCTTGCTGGCTATTAGGATCTGTTCTGGTTTGGATGGATGGCGCAACATATGATCCAAATTGGTTCCTCCTCTGCCGTTTCTTCCTCACGTGGACACCGCAAGACAGGGCAAAAAAAAAATTGGGCGCTGCAAACGCCCTCGGGGACGGCGCAGGACGATGCTTACTAGTATGCTTCCTAGAAGCAAAGCAACCCTCACGCGGCGCGAAAGAGGGAGGCAAAGGGAAAAAAAAAAACCACCTAGACCAGCATGGGCGGATGTGGTACTGAGGCGTAGCTGATTGGTCTCTGGTGACCGCTGCAACCCCTGGGGACTTGGTGTTGGTGCTGGGGCGGGCGGCCGGGCTGGACTCGCCATCCATGGCTTCTGGCCTGGCACCCATCATATGGCATCGCATCCAATGGGCGCGCCGGGAGGCTGTGCTATTTTTGACGGCTGGGAGGAGGGCCCGCAGTGGGTGGCGCGCGCTAAGGGGGAGGGATCCCAAAACAAAAAAGGACAGGCCGGGGTGCGGACTCTTCAGTGGCACAGAGGGCAAAACACAGGCCAAAAGCCGCCAGTCAGCGCCGCGGACGCAGCACAGATATGGGGACCCTGCATGTGCTGCCTCTACTTGGCAAGCTTTTCCCCCTGCGTCGAGCCGGGATCCGCCACCGAGGAGCCCGCTGATGCCGGGATGCTGGGGTGGGGAGGGCATCATGGGTTTGGGGAATACGAAGAGCTTTCCAGTCTAGAGGGGGGGAAGGGAGCCCAGCCAAGCCAATGCAAGACATGACTGGAGTGTGCGTGATTGTCTCTCAATGGGACCTGGTCATACGAATAATCTGGACAAGACAATCGTGTGGGGGAGAGCCTCGTTCGGCACACTCTTTTTTTTCGTCTCCTCTCGCGTGCTGCTGGCCGGTGTTCCCCTCGCATGCCCGCCGACGAAACAAAACAAGGGCACACCCTGGTCTATCTGCCTCTGTTACGCGGTACCCCAGATGCTACGTAACACCATGGCATGGCATGGCATGGCGTAGGAAGCCAAGAAGCGCTGATAGCCTTTTTTGCTTCCACTGCACAGCCCAGGGGATTGTCGCATTCCTGCGACCCGACATGCAGCTGGTTGGACGCATGTACGTAGGCGCGCGACACAAACAAGAAAGATTCTGAAGCATGCCACCAACCCAGCTGCTGCTGACCCGAATCGGGATGCATTGAGAAACCCCATGATAAATGAAGCCAATGCTAAAAAAGACGAGCATGCATGTTAATCTCAACCGTTTCTCACGTTATCACCACAACGTCGAATCGCGCCCCCTGCTGCCCCCGGGAAGTTAATTAAAGAAAATCAACTTATCCAAGCGTCTAATATTGTTCTTTGATGCTCGCGCCTTGCAGGAAAAGCATCCATCCCCCTCCCCAACGTTGCCAAGTGTCTACGCAAGCACGCACGTTTTGTTTTTTATTTCCTGCTGGCTTTGGGTCTTTAATTTTTTTCTCATCGCCACACTGGGGTCCAAGCATAGTTCATGGCCTGGGAATGAGGCTGAAGCCAAAATAATAAAAAATTGGGATGAAAATGCTCGATGGTGGCTGGCAGCCAGGGACGCAGCAAATCGGAAAGGCTGCCCAGATCAGAGCAAAAAGGCAGATTTGTGCTCCCCCTGTTGGTCTCCTCCGTATACGGAGCGTTCCTTGCTCTGGTCCCCTTCTGCCTCACGGAATGTCTCATCACGGTGGGTTTGTGATCCATACGGGGCTAATCTTTTTTTTTTCCTTCGTCCCCTCTCTCGTCCCTCGTCGAGGCCATCCACGATGGATGGCATGGATTCAGGGCTGGCGCTCGGGTGAGAAGGGATCGTCTCGGTGCAGCGCACATCCAGCGTTGGTGCCGACGGGTGCCAAGGCCCGGGGTCCCTTCTAGAATGCTCGCCCCTCGGCTGGCACTGATCGTCTGTGTCGATCGCCTCGTATGGAGTAATTGAAGATTCCAGGGCGGCAACGGGCAGCAGATCGGGGCCCTAACTCCGACAAACCATGGCCCGACACCTTTTCCTGACAAGCACCCGGGTGGTTCTTGGGTTCCGCTTCGTAAACTCAAGTCACCCGCTGGGTGAGTTCAACCCGTCAGTTTCAGACACACGGGGAGACGACGCTCCCGCATTGCATCGAGTGCGAGTGGAGCTTGGAAACGTCAGCGCTTTGGCCAAAGATGCGGTACGAGGAGGGGGGGCCTGACTCTGAAAATCTCTCGCATCTCCTTGATGGATTTTCGCAAAACAAAGAAAGAAAATAAAAAGGCTGTTTCCGAGACAAGGAAAAGGAAAAAAAGTCAATAGGCTGTTACAGTGAATGAAGCATCTCGTTTGGGGCGTCTCTTGACACATTCCAGCTGCCCCGTCGGCACTGGCGTCATGCCAGGTACGCACCACTCAGAGCGACAGGGTCTCGTTGACGTCAAGGATTAGCAGTGCAGCAGCCCCAAGCACCCCTCACCCTTCTTCAACTCGCCTTCTCAGGGGTAAAAAAGCAAACTCATCCTCTCCCTCGGGGCAGGCCGAATCAAGCTTGGCTTCGCAAGTGCACACGTATGTTCGGAGCGTCACGCTGTGTGAACCGCCAACTATGCGTCAATGACGACACACGACCCAGCCGGACCCCCTCTGCGCCGATGCACGCTCCCCCGGAACGGGCCAGCTTGGCGTTTTTGCCGCCTCCATGACGTGCCATCTAGATTGACCATTTGGGCTGTGCCTATTTGAGGACCAGGGCGCCATAATAATGGGTCATAATGGGCCATAACGGGCCTGGACGGGTCGCACCCACTGTTGCTCCAGTCCCGGCCAAAAGGCCTCCATTCATTCACCCTTACCCTAAACCTCCCCATAGACCTTCATAGGATACTGAGGTGATAACCCAAAATGAGATTGCCTAAAATCTATACTATATTATGCTCACATCACTTCAGCCTCCCATCCCGGGCTGAGAAAGATGTACCCCATGATTGACGTCAGTATCATGTGCCATACTATGCCTTCACCTGATGTCAATTGTGACATGATAGACCGACGCTACGGTTTTGTTTAATAGCATCCAGCGTTATATTTAGATTAGACCCTGAAAATATTTTTGTTCGCGAGGCTGTCCGACAGCCTAGCTGTAAACACACGTCCTGCACGTTTTTGTTTTGCCAATCCTTGATCATCGCAGTTTCAGGTCCCATGTGTAGCAGAGATCTAAGCACTCTCTGCCTCACCATGCCGCAAGTCGCTTGACTGGCGTTCTTTAGCGTCTAGACCCTATTAGCGCCTCGTTGATCTGACATGTGTCACAAATTATTCCGCAAATTAAAAGAGAAAAAAAGTACCTGCGTCTCGTTGCTGTAGCGTCACCGCAACTGTCAATGTGATTGCAGCTGCAACGATCAGGGCCACTGTCGTGGTGTTGCCAACTAGGAATCGGGGTGCATAGTTGGTATTGTACGTAATTAGTGGAATCCATGCATTGAAAGCGTATCTGTTTTTTTTTAAACCATGTGGTTTTAGCGTGCTTATGGTATGACAACTTTGAGCTGCGTGAAGATGTAGGGGTACTTACGCAACCGAGTTTGTGGTTCCCAAAATGAACTTTCTCTCGAGACTGTCACCGGCGCACATCTCATTCACCATCGTCTGGACAAAAAAGATTCATTAACCATTTAGAATAAGAATGTGGGTTCCATTCGTCAGCGACATACAAAAAAGATTGGGCCTGATCCCTGGGCAAATCTGGTGGTGCACTAGAGTTAGTTTTATGGTTACACAGCAGCCTTGGGGGAGCAAGCTGACCCGGTGAGATAGAATGAAGCCCACTTAAGGCCGAATGGAACCCCGTCCCAGATTGCAAGGTTCATTGCCGCAAAGAAACATACTGTGAGTGAAAAGTAGATGATCGGTGCTCTGATTTGCAACGCATCGCTTGTCCACCCATAGCTGAGCGTGGTGATTATTGTGACGGCATTCTGAACAGTGGGGTACGTGTTGATCTGGGGAACAGTATACCTGGTTGCAGTTTATTAGTGATTATCCTGCCTTGATGCTGTACATTGTTGTGAATACCGGTTGAGGCTTTTCAGCCAGAGGTTCATATAGCTCCCGATGTTCTCGCTGCAAATGAAGAATCTGCAGGCATACTGTGAGCGAGAAAACCAGCATTATGGAAGGCGCACCAACGTGTAGTAGGTTGTGTAAACCCAGAAATGCCACTTGCGCAAAATTCGTCTCAGACCTGCAATGGTGAACGGTTCTTCGGCGCCCTTGCCGGCTTTCTGCATCCGCTGCAGGAAGAATTCCTTTTCCTCGGGATTAAGCCACTTGACTCTCGTGTTGGAAGGAAGATCTGGGAGCGCGTAGTAGGCTGGCCCGATGTTAGTTAAAAATAGCCACGAGAGGTTTGGCGTCTCACCCCATAGCGCCATGGGAAGAGTAATGATGCCGTCGAAAATGAACAGCCACCGCCATCCCGAGATCCCGTGGACGCCATCTAATCCCGTGTGCAGCGCTGCTTGCTTCGGGGCTGTGAGTAAGACGCTGGAGGATCGGGTGCGCCACGCTGACTTACTAGATACCCACTGAACATGGACCCAACGAACGCAGTGGCGAAGAAGATGCACGATCGCTTGGCGAGCTCTGGTTGAATATTAGACGATAATCTTTCGGGTACATCTTGCAGTCTACCCAGGATGAAAGCTGCTTGCCTTGTTTTGTGTACCATGCGCCAAGCACGGTGTGGACGGCAGGATAAAAGGTACCTTCTGCTAGGCCAACCTGGTGTTTGTCAAAAATACGGCTCGCAGAGGCATACGCGGAAATAACCTACAAAAAAGCGACAGGCGTACATTTGATGAGACGTTTTGACTGCGGCGGTCGCGAATGTGACTACCACCCAGAGCAGCTCCCAGGTTGGGCACCAGATTGAGAGCCGAACTGCATTGTCAGTTCCTCGAATACGAATTTCTGCACTATTAGAAATTACCTCTTGTGCATATGAGTTGCGAGGGAATTTGCGAAATGACATATCCACTATGGTTAATTAGCTTGGAGGTTCTGGTTATGGGAGAGCAACTCACATGGTCCACATTGTTGTAAACGTCTGATACTCGTTCCCGACGACGGGAAGGTCCTCCTTCATCCCGGAAACATAAGCATTGGCTAATTTGAGTTAGAACAGTTTTAGCCTCTCCATGTTGGAAATACTTGCAAACATTGTTGGTGTTCAAATTTTTGCTGAAATATGCTAGACTGGCCCACGTCAGGATGAAAAAGTCGAGCTTGGCGATTCGTCGACGTTCTTCTGGACTCCGATCCAAAGTGTCCCAGATAATTTCCCGAATTCGTTTCCGCAGAGACTTTTTGTCGGGAGCCATGTCCTCTTCAGAGGAAGACGCTGGCGTGACTGTCTGCAATGGCGCTGAGTCTTTCGCCAAGTCCATCACTGCCACCAGCCGGAATTGAGAAGGCGGCTTGCGAATTGGTGAATAGTAATCGCTCGCACAATTAAAAAAACACTGGCGTAGTTTAAATCCTGGTGACTACTGGCGGTTGGGCAGCCTTTTTTGAAAGAGATTGGAGCAAAGCCAATGCCCTCAAAAATGACACTCGCACAGTTTATATCAAAGAGCTTCCTAGTACCAAGTCGTTCGGGGGAAAATAACTACTTGTGAGACAATATGAAATGCAGTATGTCGTGGGTTCAGACAATATATCTTTGCTTCCTCTCGCCTACGTAGTGTAGGGTATCATTTTGTGAACTGGCTCATTATCCGACTAACGGAATCACGCAATAGCACGCTATGTGCAACCAAATGGCGTTGCTCCCTTACAGTACCATACATTCCCTGCAGGGTAATTTTCTCAGTGCTACCCTCGTTCATTGCCCAATAATAGCTGCTAGAGACCTACATGCCTTATCAAGTGATGGCAATATATCCCACCACCTCCGGTCCGACAGTTGGGATTTCCACTAGCATCATCAGGTTGACCCCGCGATATCCAGAAATGGCCAAATTAGTTGCTTTCACTGATCAAGATATCCAGAGAGCACCCATAAAAACCGACTAGGGTACACTGTAGCTAGCCTCTTCCCGTACTTTGCTATCATCGCAACATTAACCTAGCTGGCCACCATGTCCCCATCACGAACTGACAAGGAGCTTCCCGAGTATGAGTACCCAGAAGGGCCAAAAGAGCAGCGTAAGCGGGAAATCTGCGTGGATGCTTGCTGATTTCGCTGAAACTTCATTGATAGTTGAATATGCGGACCTCCAAGCTCTAGACATTTCTCTGCTTGATCAACCAGGAGGGAAGCAAGCACTAGCGAAACAAGTCCTGAGTTTTATCAACAAGAATGGTATGCAAGTGATGCTCTGGTGGTGCCTGGTTTCACAAAGAAATACGTGTCTAATACTGTTGGTATCGACTTACCGCAGGCTTCTTTTACGTGGTCGGCCACGGCTTTTCTGACCAAGAAGTCCGGAGACAATACGCCATCGGCAGCGCATTTTTCGACCTCCCGCTCGAGGAGAAGCTGCGCTATCGATGCGACACAGCGCGGGGAGACTTTCGCGGCTACAAGCCTCAGTCGACGGGCGATTTGGCCGCGCGCGACAACGACGAGCGGTACAACATGCCCAAGTTTACCCCCGAGCACCAACGAGACCACCCGCAGGTCATCGTCGACCACCTTGACGAGATTCGCGACTTCTCGCTCAAAGTCCACGACAACCTCCTGCTCCCGCTGCTGCGCCTCTTTGCCCACGTGCTCGAGCTCGAGGACGAGGACTACTTTGTGCAGCGGCACCGGTATGAGGCCAAGGGGCTCGAGTACCTGCGCTACATGAAGTACCACCCGCGCACGCGCGAGAGGGACGCCGAGGCCGGCGACATCTGGGCCAAGGGCCACACCGACTACAACACGCTGACGTTCCTCTTCCACCAGCCCGTCGCTGGCCTGCAGGCGCAGAGCCCCGAGGGCCGCTGGCAGTACGTCAAGTCGCCGCGCGATGCCGTCATTGTCAACATTGCCGACGCCCTCGAGTTCATGAGCGGCGGCTACCTCAGGAGCACCGTTCACCGCGTCGTGCGCCCGCCCGAGGACCAGGCCGCCAAGCCGCGGCACAGCCTGATCTACTTTGCGCGCCCAGAGGCCGACATTGCGCTGGAGCCCGTGTCGAGCCCGCTCCTTCGCCGGCTGGGCTTGGAGAAGAAGGAGTCGCAGTTTAGCCACCCCGTGACGGCGGAAGGTATGTAACAATTAAGCTTGACGAGAAGGACAAAAACAAGGCCCTTCAATATGCCGGCTGCTGACACTTGATAGAATGGGCGCGGGCTCGTATCGCCAAGGACCATAGGTTTAGGACGGGTATGGTCAACCGAGAGGAAAGTGAAATTATTGCGGGCGTCAACCAAGTGTATTATCACTGAGACCACTTGGCGGGCAACACACGTCCTCTCGCGCGCAAGGAAAGGGAAATTCAATGATTTGCAATCTAGATGTTGTGCAACGTGTCAATGCATGAGAAGAAGTTTTAATTCTCCAAGTACCTATTTAGTTTGTGTTCTTGTCATGGGCGAAGCTCGATGCTGACCATGCCGTATCCCACACCATCGCATCTAATCAATCCACCCATCCACTGTACATTCACTTATCGCATTACAAGTGTGAAAAAAAAGATTGAATTGGAAAAAGATGGATAGAAAAAAAAATACAAAGCCCAAAAACCTAGAGCCCAGGAAGTCCATCTTGGTGCCCTTGACCTAATCTGCCATTTTCGCCTACACCCGCACATGTCGTCCTAATCATCAAAATTCATGACTACTTCACTTCTCGTATGCAGTCCATCACCGTGTGTTCAATTGCGCAGCGCAAGCTCAGACCTCGACGGGTCCTTGACTCCGAGTCTTCCGGGCCGTTCTGCCAACCGCGGGAGCAAACTTCTTGTCGCGCTTGGCCTTGCCATTCTTACCGTTGGTGGGTGGCTGCGCCGGGACGTAGTCGGCTTGCGCCTTTTTGATGCGCTCCTCGGATACATTCTTTTCCGCCTTGGGCTTCTTGCCGTTGGCTGCGGCGGCGACTGGTTCGTCGTCTTGGAGCTTGCGCTTTCCCGCCGAGCCAGACTCGCTTGTGGTCTCAGATGCCGGAGCGTCCTTCATTTCGGCATCGTTGCTCGACCCGTTGGTCGCCTCCTCGACGGGCTCTTCGCCCGAGGCCTGGTCTTTGGCCGCAGTCTCGGGCGAGGCATCGCCAGGCCCGAGGATGACCTGGGCCTCCTCCTTGGGCTTCTCCTTGGGCTCCTCGTCGAGCTTCAGCTCTGGGCGCGGAGTGCCGCCGGCCGGAGTCCGGTTGTCGACGGGTGTCTCCGGCACCGAGGTGACTTCGACGGGCCTGGGCACCTTTGCGCGGAGCCCGGCGTCCTCCTCGGACTTCTTCTCTTCGGGCCTGGACTCTTCCGGTTCCGGCGCCGCGGTGGGCACGGTTGGGGCACCGGCCTTGGCCTCGGGAGCCTTGGGGTCAGGCTCGCCGACTACAACACATGATCAATGTCAGCGCAATGCTCAGCAGGGGCGGCGCGGGATGCGGGATAGCTGTAGACTGCCACAGTCTGCTGTTTCGGTATCAGGAGAGGGCCAATTGGGCTAGGTTGGACAGAGGCATGATGGCACTGATGGCTGGGTGGTAGTGTATACCTTTGTCGATGGCGATGGCGATGGCGTCCGACATGGCGATGACGTAAGAGCGGTCGTCGCGGAGGGTGATGCGGCTGAGCGCGGGCTTGGAAACGGCACTGCGAGGCGTCTACGCGAACTGGACGAGGCACTGGGGGATCTTGCGACGCACTGTCAGGGCGCAGGGCTTGGGAGGATGACGAGCGATGAAGATGCAGGAAGGAAGTGGCAGCTGGGGGATGGGTGAATGAGGACGGCGTGAGGTTGGCCGACAAAAGCACGAGGTCACGACGGTTCCACAGGGCGAGCGAGTGAGCTACAGAATCCTCGCGCTTTGCCCTTCCTCACCAGGCATCGGAGAGCTGGGGAGCAGCTCCGAGCTGGTTGGTGGCACACAAGGGCTTGCCCCCCTCCTCCTCTCAAGAGGCACACAAGTCGCTCACCGGCGACATTTCCGTGCGGAGGAACCTGGGAGGAACATGGTGGAAACCTGGACCTGGATCTGGACCTGGACCTGGGCAAAGGGGACGAGAGCGCAGCCAGCCCGGCCCCGACGCGTACAGGAGCTCTCCGTGTGGGAGTGGGCTTGTTGCCATCTGCTACATCGGGCTAAAGCGGCAGGTGTGTGGTGCCGACCATGGCCGTGGCCGAGTAATCGGGGGCAGCTGGTGCACAGTGCCAGCGAGAGACGGCGGCTGGGCGGGCGGGAGATGTTTGGGACTGTGATGCTTGCGTGGGCCAAGGGCGAATGTGACGGTGTGAACTCTGGGATCGGGACGGAGAGCCAAGTCAAGGTTGTTTGTAAGGATGGAGTTGCAGTTGCGGGGAAGCCTCGAGTGGAGCCGAGCCAGACGTCGGGGCCAAAAGCCATCGATCTACATAGCACGCCTGGCAGCGCCGCAGCCAGTCAGAGGCGGAAATGGGTGGTTAGAGCCGGCAGTCGAGGGGATGATGTGCGGCCGAGGGAGCGGTCATGCTGGTCATGCTTGCTATGTACCTTGGGCCTTGCTTCCTAGTCGATTGCTCGGTCAATATGGTCAATTGCGGACTTTCATGGCCGATTGGTTCCCCGCAGCCAATTGGAAGCCATGAGAGGTGCTGCTGCTGCTGCTGCTGCGCATGTGGATGCGGATGATGGATGGGATGGGGCTGGGAGGGGAACAGGACGCGGGATGGAGGATGCAGTCGTTTTCCACAGGCGCAAGCACCACTGCCCTTTCTTCTTTCTCCGTTCCAAAAACTGTGCATCGGCCGGATGAGCCATGTCTGGGAGGCCAAGCTGAGCTTACACACCGTGCTCACTCTGTGGCATCATCGGATGGGATGCGCTCCAAATGCAACAGAGTTTGGCTGGTCGGGCGCGGCGTTGACTTCGGATGGACGGTTGCCATTTAACGGAAGCAAGGCCGCCCATCCCACCAAAGCATGGACTGCAGTCTGCTGGGCGGACAGCTACCCCTCCATGTGCAAGCCTGAGGTGTCGATCGGCTTGCCACAGCTCAGCCACATGCGCCCACCACATGCGCCCACCACATGCCTCACTAGCCACAGCGCTCGCTCCCCTTCCCGCTCAGGGGGCCCTCAAAGCTGCAATCTGTCACCCCCATCGTCAATTGGCTTAGTCATTCCCCTCCATCTTCAAGGCCCAGGTGTCCTCCTTTATAGTGGCTCGACGCGGTGCGCTGGCCATATCAACGCGATCAACCGACTTCACTACGTTCCTTTGTCGCTGTCGACCGACTCCAATCATCTCCGAATCGACTTTAATCCTCGTCCGCTCGGCGTGACCGTTTCGCTCCAACTTCCAAATACCGACTCGCAAGCCTCTCACAATGGCCAAGCCCGCATCCCAGAACAAGTACTCGGTTATCCTGCCGACGTACAATGAGCGCAAGAACCTTCCCATCATGGCCTGGTTGCTCAACCGCACCTTTACTGAGGCGTATGTGTCCCTTGGCTGTATTGCATCCGTGCGAATTCAGGCCCCGCGATTCCCTGGCTAACTGGTCACCTACTCCAGCAACCTCGATTGGGAACTAATCATTGTCGACGACGGCTCCCCCGATGGCACCCAGGAGGTCGCCCACCAGCTTGTCAAGGCCTACGCCCCCCACGTCGTCCTCAAGCCCCGCGCTGGCAAGCTCGGTCTGGGAACCGCCTACGTTCACGGTCTCCAGTTTGCCACTGGTAACTTTGTCATCATCATGGATGCCGACTTCAGCCACCACCCCAAGTTCATTCCCCAGATGGTCGCCCTGCAGAAGGAGGGCAACTACGACATCGTCACTGGCACCCGCTACGCCGGCGACGGTGGTGTTTTCGGCTGGGACCTCCGGCGCAAGTTTGTGAGCCGTGGCGCCAACCTGTTTGCCGACACCGTGCTGCGCCCCGGCGTCAGCGACCTCACGGGCTCGTTCCGCCTTTACAAGAAGTCTGTCCTCCAAAAGGTCATTTCCAGCACCGAGTCCAAGGGATACAGCTTCCAGATGGAGATGATGGTTCGCGCCAAGGCCATGGGCTGCACCGTCGCCGAGGTGCCCATCTCCTTCGTCGACCGATTGTACGGCGAGAGCAAGCTGGGCGGCGACGAGATCGTCGAGTACGCCAAGGGCGTTTTCTCCCTTTGGCTCAAGGTGTAAATCACGTCAGGAACGGGATGAAGGAGATGTACGAGCAAAAGGCACAAATGTTTGTTGGACTGGGGCGTTCGGGAAAGATAGTACCGTTTAATTTAATACCACGTTTCTTCAGCCCCGCTGTTGCTTTTTATGACTCTAATGCGTGACGGTTTAAAGCGTCTCGATGTACAAATATGTGTCTTGGATTACTTCACACTGCTGGCTGCTACTTGACGGACCGTGTTGGCTTTGCGCACCCCGAATGACTTACATGTTTCGTCCACCCGTCACCATGATTGTCTGGCCCGTCACGTACGAGAACAGCGGGCTGGCCACGGCCAAGATGCTGCTTGCGGCCTCGGAGGGCGAGCCTGGCCGACGCAGGGGGATGTCTGCGTAGGCGGCATCCCCTGCGGCCTGCTTCTGCTTCTGGGGGATGCCGAGGGCAATCTTCTCGCCGCTGGGCGCCGTGACAAAGGCGCCGTCCTCCTTGTCGGCCGTGAGGCGGGTGGTGATGTGGCCAAAGGCGATGGTGTTGGAGCGCACCCCAAAGGCCGGCCCCCACTCCTTGGCAATGGTCTTGGTGAAGCCCGTCACGCCGGCCTTGGCCAGCGCGTAGTTGATCTGGCCGGCGTTGCCGTGGACGCCCGAGGTGGACGAGATGTTGACGATGCACCGCGGGGCGCCGTCCTTGACGCGGAAGTAGGGCGCCGCCTCGCGCACCAGGGTGAAGGGCGCCGTGCAGTGCAGCGCAATGATGTTGTCCCACTGCTTGTCCGTCATCTTGTGGATGACGCCGTCCCACGTGTAGCCCGCGTTGTTGACAATGATGTTGATCTTGCCGCCGCCAAAATCGGCCGCCTTCTTGACGAGCGTCTTGATGTACTCGGCATTGGTGACGTCGCCTGCCACGGCAATGGCTTGGCCACCACTCTTGTTGATGGCCTCAGCTACAGCGCCGGCCTTTTCTGGAGATGTGTGAGCTTCCCGCCTGCTGGGTATCAGAAGGAAAAAAAAAGAAACTTACTCTCGTCAATGTCCGCAACAATAACCTTGGCACCCTCATTGGCAAACAGCCGCGCAGCCTCGGCGCCGATTCCTTGGCCACTCCCCGTGATGATGGCGACCTGACCTGCCAACAGCCCCTTGGGGTAGTTGAGGTGGCCTGCGATTTGGCTAACACGGTCCGACGACATGCTGTGCGAGGTGCTATGCTTAAAACTGAGCGCGACGTTTAAAGATGGCGATTAAAGGATGAATACAGTTTCATTCGCAACACGGCAGATGCTAAATATTAAGCCAGCGACTGCGATTTCGGTTGTAGCATTTTATGAACACTTGCAGCAAGCCCAATTATAAAACCGAGGTTCCCCGCGGCCTCGGTTTTACCGTCTTGGGATGTATGTGGGGTAACGAAGCGGCCGGGAGAAATGAGCCTGCGGCAACATCTGCGTGAGCGTTGAGAGCAATAGACGCGCAACAATATATTGCTGCTCATTTTTTTCCGGCTCAAAGGACATCCACGGGGAAACGATAGACCTTTGAGGACGTTTGGGAAAATATATCTGGTGCTACGGTTGCTCTAGTTTCGCCATCTCAATGCTGTCATGGAGCAGCCGTCAAACACATTGGCACGAAACGAAGGAGGCTCACTTATGCTAGAGCACATCGAATTTGCGCTGCTCCCAATTCTATAGCTTAAAATCTGCATTAGTCTTTTCCCATCCCGCAGCCGACGGCTGTGCCCCGGCAAGACGCTCCGTCAGCTTGACCTTTAGGTTTCGGTTCTTCTCTGTGCACAGCTCGTACATTGTCGACAGGTTGAACAGCAGCGTGTGGGACGATAGTCCTGATTCGACCAGCCCTTCGAGAATTTCGCTCCCCTGCCTAATTGTTAGCGCGCGCGTCCGAATAACACTTTGCTGTGGTTGGTAGACTCGACGTACCTCGTGGATCTTGCCCAGGTACAGCAAGCACACGGCCATGTTGACGCCCACCATCTCGTCGTGGACCGTCTCCTTCAGCTCCCGCCATTTTTCCAGCGCGGAAACGTATTCGGCGTCAGCCATGTCGCACAAGGCCATGATGAGCTTCTCTCGATCCTCCCCGCCGTCGGAGCCCTGGTGCGCGCACTCCCTTGCGCTATCCGCGTCGCCAAGGTGCAGCAGGAGCAGAGCCTTGGACAGTGTCATTTCCCCATCGCCCCGATCACGCAGGGTCTTGAGGTGGTGCACGGCGCCGGCGAGGTCGTCCATCTCGATGAGGGCGCCGGCCACCTGGATCCCGAGGTCGTGGAGACGCGCCTTCCAGAGTTCCTTGGCCGAGTTGTCATGCTGGGCCGCGGCTTTGGCGACGCGCTCTCGGGCCTCTCGCGCAAGGTCGTGGTAGCTCATGACGGCTCGTCGTGCGTCGCCAAAGCCGAGGGATTGCAGGCGAACATTGAGGACCCGGAGCTCCCAGGGAACCAGGTGCTCCCCAGTGGTTTCGTCGACATATGTTCGGATATCGTTGAGATCCTCCAAAGCCTTGACCTCCTGGGCGGCTAATGGGGTCGCATCGATCAGCGTCAGGCATGCCAAGCGCGTGTATAGCAATCCGAATATGCGCTTGGAGTCCTTGGGGTCAACGCCGCCATGCGCACCGGTCCCAGTCAGCTCCTGGACGGCCGCAATAGCAGCAGCTCGGAAATGGCCATTTGCCAGCAGTTCCTCGATGGGCGCTTCGGAGCTGGGCTGGCTTGGAGAGTTCCTGAACGCCACGGGCACGTTCAGGGGGCTGAGAGGGTGGTAGATCTCAGGGCGGAGGAGGAAGGAAAAGTCTTTGACGCGAGGCTCGCCCAGCTGAGAGACTGGAGACGCCGCTGATGAGCGGACAGGTGGTGAAGAGATCCTGGGCCGGTACACTGGCGTTCGCGGAGATGCCTGTGCCGGGGGAGTGGCAGAGGAGGCCGGTTGGCGAGATGTTAGTGGGTCACTGCGAGTTGCGTTAGATGGTGAGAGGAGGGTCAGCTGATGGTGCGTCAAGAGGCATGGGCGTACTCGTCGGCGTCAAGAGGCCCTTTGGTAGAGGACCTTGGCCTGGCTAAGTGGTTGTTAGTGGTTTTGAACACTGCGCGGGCCCTTCACCGTGGGATTGGCCATGTGAACGAGGCGAGTGAGATGACGTTGCAGAGGGGCAGTGGGCTCTCTCCCCAGCGCGGCATTCAGTGCCAGATGTTCCATGGCCGCCATGAACTTACCCTTTGTGACCGATTTATTCCGCGAGTGTCCTTTACTGGCTGTCCTTTGGTGTTCACTCATGACTTCTGTTTCCGCCTCTGGTCGTTGTCGCTGTCACGCATTTGGTGGCCTGGCGTGGTGACCCAGCTGGCGGATAATTATCGGCAAACCGCGCACCACCATATTGGTGCTTGTTACCCGAGATAAGGTCACATTTGTCAACTCAGGCATGACTCCAATGCTACTTTTTATCAACAAAAACGGCACTCGTTTTATATTGTAAATAATACAGCTAAAATAGGAACACCGTCTCTCGATTTGGTCCGCGTCGCTCTTCTCCATCGCCAGACAGTCTCAGTCAACCAGCCGTCCAGATCCTCGGACAAGAGGAATGTCAACCAACTAGCGCATCTGTTTTCATACCACCAGCTTTTCATCAGGAGCTCCGAGTAAACCATGATAAAAATAATCCAAACATGCGGTGCAGGTATGAAGTAAATAGAGATGACGGTCTGGTATGCTTTTGTCAGTGATTTGCGTCGATCACGTTTTACTCTCATTCCACCGCTTGGTAGAAGCTTTCTCAAAGTATATCCATGGGTTCACAATTGCCGTCCTTCACCCGCGTCAAACATCTAAACAGGATATGAGACTCGGATGTAATAGAAATTTTTTCAAAAAAGCCCAGGTGTAGTTTGTAGCCGCTCATATGTATCTCTTCTGGCTCTGCTTTCGCATAGCTACTTGATCTCGTAGTGTGGATTTGTCACCCACTACAAGAGATTCATTTGAGTGGGGAATGGGGTCGAACTGTCTCAGCCATTTGTTTATAATTTTATCCAGATCCAACGCCATCTGTAATCTTCGCGGCGATTCCCTCTTCCATTCTCAACAAGCTTTGCTGAATCGTTGAAGCTCTAGGTATATACCCGCTGTTGCATCCATAATGGAAACACCTGATAGCCTAAAAGATGAGAGCGCAGCAATGAAGGAGGGTAAGTTCATAAATTCAACGCAAGTATACTGATTCTAATCATTATACTAGAAGTTGATGAGCTTTCTGCTGAGGCGCTTATTCCAGAAGGCGACATAACTTTGGTTCTTGGGCCGAAAGGAAAGAACCACCTCCAAGTGGAATCGTCATTTCTTTCAACCATCTCGCCAGTATTTAAAGCCATGTTCGAAAGCAACTTTCGCGAGGGCCTAGCCTTGCGCGAGAGCAATGGCAGCTCAGTACACATTCCCCTGCCCAAGGACAGCGCTCGGATAATGTCCATCCTTCTCCGTGCTCTCTACGGAGCAGACCCAAGGACCGCCGATATAACACCCGAGGAAATTCTTGGGGTGGCCGAAATGGCGGATAAATACCAGATGGTCAACCGCCTTGTATTCGCAAAGCAATACTGGCTTCGAAATCGCGTTGAGCCAATATCGCCCCAGGACTGCTGGAATCTAGTCATGGCGGCTTACTGGCTTGACTGCGCCGAACCGTTCAATCGACTGAGCAGGGGTTTGGCAGGGTGCAAGACCTCCAACCTTAGGTTTGCTATAGGCGGGTTAGATGAATCGCTTGGGCTTCGTTTGGCCTGTGAGTTGGCCCCTGTTTCGCTTTACTCCTTAATCAAAGGCTGATGTAGATTCGTGACATAGTGGCTGTCGAAGAATTCCGCTCACGTTATTCTTCCAAGGGAAGATACCAATCAAATATGGGGCTTTGTTTGTACTGTTTTGAAAATGCGAAAGAGGGATACGTCAAACGTGTAGATGGATGCATGTTTGACTATTTTCACTCTCCATAAGTAGAAACGCAGCCCATAGGATCTTATCTGCATGTGAAGATGGAAAACCAAGATACAATATCAAAGAGGCTTGCTCTCTGGATAATCTTAAAAGCAGCTAAAGTTGTCGCTAAAATTGATGTTTTTGAGCGTCTGAAATAACTTTTCGTATCTTTAATGACGATTGATGGGCGTAACCACTTTCCGCTCATTGGCGTACTTGAAACCCCCTCAAAAATGCAATTTGGGCTTGTGATATTGGGTCTGCTGGTCTTCCATGTTTGCTCTAGAAGTTGAGCCGTTGAATGCTAAACTGCTAGGACTTTCCCATAGATATTGCTACCTTTGAATATGTAAATGGTTAGATGAAACCATAGGTCAAAGGGTTGGCAGCGCCACATGGTGCGATGTTTCCCATGAATAAACGTTCTTGTATCGCAGCAGAGATAAAATAAGACAAGAAAAGCCCAAGACTCTAAGAGTGATACCAGATAAAATACAGTCCTATTTACGTCATTGAATGAACAGAGTGCGAAGGCCCTGCAGGGATAATTTTCCGCTTTTTGTCATACCATAGATAGTAGTAACGTGGTATACGCGTATTGAACCAAATTGGTCAAAATAATCTGTCTTGATTTGATCCGGAGCCAGCCGTTCCGCCAGTAACGTTGTGCCATGAAACATGCCGGACCTTGGGTTAAACTCTATAACCAGCTGAGAATACACCACAACAGTGAACAATTTTGAAGAGGGCAACCAGTCATACGGCCGAAAAGAAAAACCTCACTATCGGCCGATTCCGCAAGAGAACTAATAGAGCAATAATGGTGATGAATGGACATAACCCCCCCGATCAATAATATGACCCATGTAATCTTTTCCAGATCAGAGCTTTATGTTCAAGGCGCGGTTTCTGTCATTTGGTATGTTCATGTATAGTGATTTTCTTTCAACAACGGGCCAGTCAGACAAGATATTGCTTTGGCTGCCCCGACGAGATCTTGGAGATATTCAAGGCTGTGAGATCATTCGAGATGAGCAAGCGGAATTTAGAGCGGGTGCGGGAATAATTTCGATTAGCTCGATGCTGTGGAGCGCCTGATTGACGACGCGTCCAGTGGACATGCTGACTGCAAGCCCATTTTTTAAAGTTGCCAACCAGGGTCGGCACGTGGAATTCCGTACACTTGATCTGGGCTTCCGCTTCATTCGCCAGGCGGACAGTCCGGATGAAGATCAAATTCCCATTCAGCGATGCGGTTTCCATTTCCATTTTTGTAAAAGAGTGTGGCACAGAGATCAATTTTCGGTAGTATAATACGTTCCAACCAACCAGAAGTTGCTGTAACGTCTACTTTTACTCCACACACGGAGCTCTTTCTACCACGAGCGTATCCGATCGCGTTTCAAACATGATACCATTCTCAGTTGAATAGGCATTGGGATGCAAGCGGATATTGATGCTCCGGTCACCTTTGTGTGATTGAACTGGGAACCATATAAAGACATCATGGGCAGCTGGTTAATAATAAATCCTCCATCGCAAATTAGTCGTGAACACATATTCCTGATCAATTTCTTTCCAGTAGCCACCAATTCGGAATTTTCAGCCCATAAAATAGTTTGCGACATGATCATAAAAGGTCTCATTCAAAAGACCCAGTCGCCTACCCTGCTAATTGCAGCGGTATTCGTGGCGGCTGTGTTTATTTGGAGGCGATGGAGAAACTCAACCCAGAAAACGCTCGATACATTCCCGGTACTGGAGCTTGACCGAGAGAATGTGCACGACTCCATAATGAAAGCTATGCACCAGGTACGAGGCTTGGGGCTACATGTCCAATTTATAGCAATTGCTATCACCAATGAAATGCACCATTTAGAAAGACAACCAACTCGAAATAGATTGCTGACTTTAAGCAAATAGTACCCCGATACCCCATTTCTATTACCCATGGAGCAAAAATGGGTCATGCTTCCTCATAAACTTGTGAACGAAGTCAAAAAGCTTCCGATTGAAGAGTCATCCTTTATGGCTACAATCTACAAAAGAATGCAAGGCTTTTACACTGGCATTGGGAGGTTTGACCATCCGGAGGGAGTGGGAGCAATCAGGCATGATCTTACCAAGAATATTTCAAAGGTCCTCTACGACCTCCAAGACGAGTCCATCTTTGCCTTTGAAAAGGAAATCGGCGACTGCTGTACTCCGAAACAGCTAAAAGTATACGAAATCATGACTCGTCTGGTGGCTCGATTGAGCGCTCGGACCTTTGTTGGAATGCCCTTATGTCGCGATGACGAATGGATCCACGCTACCTCCAACCTCACAACAAATATCATGACAACTATCAAGAAAATCACTGATTTGAGTCCCTGGATACGTCCATTTGCGATTCTCTTTCTCCCCGAATTTCGCAAACTCATATCTCTAAACTTCTTCTTCGGTCGCAAGCTTAAACCACAGGTTACTGCCATTGTCAACGCCTATAAAGCAAACCGCAAAGCGAACGATGACAAGATGAAGCCCAATACCGAGGAAATCGACCACCAAGATGATAATCACAACCTTATCCATTGGGTAATCCGGAACTTCAAGAACCCCGAGAGAGTCACGGCCGGAGAGATTGGTCGTATTGAGATTGGCGTTGCCTTTGCAGCAATCCATACAACTAGCTTAACCCTTAGCCAGATCGTTTTCGACATTGCTTCTCATGTAGAATATGTCGCAGATCTACGAGCTGAGATTGAAAGCGTTATTTCAGAAGAAGATTATCCGGATCAAAGATTAAGGAAGAGTAGCATTCCAAAGTTGAAAAAGCTTGATAGCTTTATGAAGGAGAGTCAACGCATGAATCCTATTGGGATGGGTGAGTTAAGCTGTGGAAACCATAAACTTTTGGAAAATAACTAACGCACAAAATAGTCAATATGCCTCGCATAGTTCTCGCAAAGAAGGGCATCACCCTTTCAACGGGCCACAAGATTCCATTTGGGACCTTCCTCGGGTTTCCAGGTGCCTTTTTTACAACTTCTACTTTCAAATCTGACACGATTATGACGGACGAGAACCAACGACCATTAAGTGAATTCTATCCCTGGCGCTACAGCGATATTCGACGCAATCCTGGGCATGAGACAAGGCACCAATTCGTATCT
Source organism: Calonectria leucothoes (assembly GCA_002179835.1). Lineage (NCBI taxonomy): Eukaryota > Fungi > Ascomycota > Sordariomycetes > Hypocreales > Nectriaceae > Calonectria > Calonectria leucothoes. The sequence continues at coordinate 23,562 of NAJI01000017.1, read as the reverse complement.
GCGGATGATGACGATATTGCATTTGGTGGGGGTCGACATACATGCCCAGGGAGGTTTTTTGCCGGGCATGAGATTAAAGTGATTTTGGTCGAACTCTTGCGGAATTATGACATTAGCTTAGGACCAGAGGGACAAGGTTCGGGCCAAGACGGGTATCGGCGGCCTGTGTTGCAAGAACATGATACCTTTTGTTCTCTGGATATGGGGGCTCAAATATGGATTCGTAGACGACAAATATAATTTAGATTCGGTGTCTACTTATTATGGATATTATTTGTTTCATTACTGGCTTAAAATAATTCAAGAGATTGATCTCCACTGAACTGGGCAACTTTAAGTGTGATGAGAGGGAGACTGTCTGTCTTGGGGTGTACGAATAGACTTTTGGTAGGATGCTGGCTACTGGATCAGGCGTTTGTGCCTCTTGTATTCTTTTTTCGGTTAAAAGATCCTCCAGAAATATGCTGGTAATATTATGGACCCAGGGTTAGGGTTAGGGTCATGGTATCTAGCTCTAATTATAATAGGCACCCTTGATGTCTAGCATCCACGCATGTTGTGACAAGGTACGTAGGGATTGCTTTCGTGTCATAGAATGCGCAAGACATTTTCTCTACATTCTGAAATTGAAGGGTTATGTTATGACTGGGGAAGAAATTTGAGCGCCGAAAATCATTGAGCAGAAAAGAATAACACCAACCGATACGCTAACCAATTTCAGATGCGGGGAACTAACCATTTGCGGCCTGTTATGGCCGTTATCTCCAGTCTTATCTCGGTCGGGTCTCTTCCTCGCAACAGTGGATAATTGCAGGGTATGATTTTGATATCATCCTGTGTTGATAGTGTTATCAACCAGGGGGGCCTTGAGAGAGTACCCCCGCACTAAACTGCGCGGATGTGATCCGGCCGAGTTTTAGATATGCCCAACAGGGAGGCGAGATTCTGCATAGCAGGCACGAGTAGCAGTATTATGAGCTTAAATGAGTTCCCATATTACAGCTAAGCATGCCAGCAAAAATACGTCTTGAAGTTATTATAACTTTTCTAGTGCCGCACCGGAACGATCATTAGCAGGTGCGACTCAAACTGTGATAAATGGCATCCAAAGCATTGAGCGCCGAGGACAAACTAGTCCCTGATATCGAAGCAACAAACAAATCCTTGCCAGATGATATGTTGGAGGGCACAGTGGATGCTACGACCGAATATTCGGAAGAGTACTACAGAAAGCTTTTGTGGAAGATTGATCTGTGGCTGCTGCCGCTAATGTGGCTTTGCTATGGCACTCAGCAGACAGACAAGACATCCCTCAGCGTGCAGGCTGTTTTTGGTATCCGAGAAGATACTGGACTTGTTGGTGAGCAGTATAATTGGCTGAGTACTATATTTTATCTTTCCTACATGGTCTGCGAGGGCCCTGGGAATTGGCTGATGCAGAAATGCAACACGGGCAAGTTTTTGTCTATAGTCATGGTCTTGTGGGGCGTTGTTGTTCTCTGCATCGCCTTTGCTAAGAACTTTGCGCACTTGATGATTCTCCGAACGTTCCAAGGCGCACTGGAATGCACCATTTCCCCGACATTTATGCTCATCACTGGTGCATGGTATACTTCACAGGAACATACCTTACGATCGTTGATTTGGGGCACTTCCAATGCCGGTATGAATATTCTTGCGGGCCTCAGCATGTATGGAATTGGACTTCATGCAGAGAAGCACCCTGGGGGTTTGGCAGCCGTGAGTGATTACTCGTTTGCATGCAAGAATGCACGCTGACCCAAGTATTTACAGTGGAAAGGGATTTCCTTTTTACTTGGCTCATTAACAATCACTTGCGGAGTTTTAGTCTGGTTCATCTTGGGAACCCCAAGAGAAGTCCGCTGGCTAAACGAAGACGAAAAGCGCGCTGCAATCGCTCGTGTTGTGGCAAACCAGACTGGATCTGATCGCGAGAAGCGAGCAGATTTTAAGAAGGAACAATTTTGGGCCACCTTCAAAGGTCAGATTAAAATTAATGAACCCCATCTTCAAGAAATTATTATACTTCGGTAATCTCTAACAAAATGACGAAACAGACCCTCAAACATACTTTTTCTTCTTTGTGACAATCATAAATGCCTTGCCCAACGGTGCCAACACGACATTTTCTAAGTTGATCTGGACATCATTTGGTTTTACAGCTTTGGAGACGCTTATCAAGGGATCGACGCCTTATTACTGCCTGAGCATTGTCTGGTTCCTGTTCGTCGGGTTTGTGACGCTGAAGAAACCAAACCTTCGATGTAAGTTACAAAATGATGTTGGAGATTCCTATACATACTTATACGAACTAGTTCTGATGATGATGTTTTCATTGGTACCCGCTTTTACTGGTATGATGGCGCTAGCCTTCCTACCCCAGGACAGCATGAAATGGACAAGATGGGGCATGTATATGATGCAAGTGCTGGGCTCACTTCCGGGACTGAGTAAGTTGGCCATGATGAATTCTCAATAATAGACTGACCAGATTATAGTGATCTGGACCTTTCTTCCATCTAACGTGGCAGGTCGAACCAAGAAGACGGTAACTGCCACAATTCTATTCATTGCCTACTGCGTGGGTAACGCAGTCGGGGCTCAGATGTTTGTGGCGTCAGATGCGCCAAGATATACTCGAGGAATTACTGCCTGCGGAATTCTCTATTGTGTTGAGTTTTGCAGTATGGCTGTGTGGAGATTCTACTGTAAGCTGTTCAGGCATGGCCGTATCCGCATTTGACTAACAAAGAGCCATAGATATCTGGGAGAACAGAAGGCGTGATAGGTTAGTCAGTGAACAGAATATCTCAAAAGAAGAGAGTGAAAGACTTGGAAAGCTGAATGCAGAGTCGGATATGACGGATCGAGAGAACATTCACTTCAGATATAAATATTAGATGTCTGTATTGGTACTAAAATCCGATACAGCTACAGGTGAGGTCGAGAGTGAAGAGTTGTTCAATAAACCTTGGCAGGTTGAGAAATGTTTTCATGATATCATTCGTAGCCATTACTTCTTTGGGTGGATGTAGACTACATGGAAGTTTTTGTTCATTCGTCGAAAGCATGGCTATATATTCCGGTGTTCTTCTGACTGTGGTTACTAGCTAGCTCTGACTAAATCTAGGCTACTATTATGGTTGTCTATGATAATTACTGCCGTTCCTAACAGCAAAGGTGTTTTAAATTCAGCAACCGGGATTAGAGTCTCGTCGGCTTGTCGTTTGTCGTAAATTTCTGGTGCTGCAGGTTGCAAGCAGCGTTGAGGGTGGTAGTGATCAGATTGGTCTATACCGAAGTTGACGATATTTGTATGTGAAATCGCAGGCAAACAAACCAAGGCGGAGGAGCCTGGGTCCGCGAGCTACGCTTTTTTTTTTTTTTTTTTNNTTTTTTTTTTTTTTTAAATATAAGCAGCTGAGACCATTTGATAATACAGCAGTAGTTTAAGGTTCAGGTAACATCTGGATTGACTAGAATGTTGATTACAACTGACAGGGCCGAGGTCTTAGGCCCACGCTATTTATTGATCAAACAAATGTGTGATTAAATTGAATTTTGTCGAAGAATCATCTTTTCAATTCTGAAATTGGCGTCATATTGTGTCGCCTGCGAAAATCTTACTAATATGAATCAGTTCATCCCATCGTGCATCCCTCTGAATCTCAATTGCTCTCTGAGGTGTCGCTACTTTCATCTCCTCCACCGTTCTAGTACCGAATTTATAGGCTTTTTCATCGTTTACAAAAGCCACTAAAATCTGTATCCAATCCTCCATGAGATTTCTCTCGTCTGAAGTGGGGCTGTAACAAATCGAGAAGCTTATCCTGTCAGTTTACTTCCAATCTTCGAACCACGGCGAGGGTTTTATGAGACGTACTTCCAAAAAGGCTTATCCATTGCATGTGCCACGCCAAATGATATCGGGGCTATCTTTTCATCAATGAAGGATAATCGATATGCAATTTGATAACGCCAAATATCATCGATTTTCACTCCATTTTCTGAAAGATGCTTGATCAATGCCCTTGAAGGTGCACGAACTTGTCCATCGGAAATTATATTACCTGATGATATGTCCCGGAATTAATTTTAAGAACACTAACCGTAAATTCTAGTCTCATTTCGAAAACCACTTACCAAAGAGCTTCTTCCAGTCCGCCACGTCTGTAGATTTAGGAAGTGTGTAGCATTGCAATGCCCTGTCGGTTACTCCTGGAGCATAGTAATTCAAGACTTGATGTTTCAGAGATTCAACAGTTGGCCTCTCCGGACTATTGTAAGTCGAATACAATGTTTCTTCATTGGCCACCTCGCCGATTAGAATCTTGTATTTCCTGGCTTTAAATTCCTCAGCGAACTCTTTGCCTTGAAGGTACTCAACCATGCCGGTTTGGATGAACGTGCAATCAGTCACAGGCCGGAAAGTGTGATTTTTTAGTTTGGCCATGGCTTTCACCAGATCTTGAGCGCTTAGTTGGCGCAGAGAGCAGAGCTTGTCCAGGCTTGATTGGGTCCGGCCAATATTGAAATGCTCACACAGCTCGTCAAACTGGACTTGTGCATCGTCAATGGATCTTGGCTGCGCTGGTATGGCATTTGAGTCCATGAATATACGTCGATATGTGGAAGATTTAGAGCTCGGCTTCCGGAATTCGTAGATCATTTGAGCTTCGACACTGTAGGCCCCAGCACTTCGACCAGCGAGTGTGATATTATCAGGATCACCACCGAACAATGAAATATTTCCCTTCACCCATTCGGCCGCCATGCGCTGGTCCCAGAGCCCAAAGTTTCCTCCAGACTCGCCTTTGCTCTCTGCTAAAAGATCCTGGCTGGCAAGGAAGCCAAAGACATTTAATCTGTAGCTGATCGCTACAACAATCGCATTGAGCCCGCCAGTCGAGATGAGTTCGGATGGATCCATTCCCGGCTCTTGCGAGGGATCACCCATTTGAAACCAACCACCATGTAGCCACAGCATCACAGGCCACCGCTTGGTCTCATCGCTACCGACTGGCGTCCAAATGTTGACAAAGAGGCAGTCCTCACTGTAGGTACCTGAACCACTTTCGGCGTCGCCGACATGAAACGCCTTTTGTGGACAGACTGGCTTAAATTTAGTTGCATCAAATGGGCCCCCATTGGAGCAACCATAACTGTACGACTCGGGCAGAGGTAGAGGCTTGCGCCAGCGATTTTCACCTGTTGGTGGTAACGCATATGGAATGCCGGCATAGCGACGTGCCTTGTTGTCAAATTGAAGGCCACGAATTGAGCCTTTGCGACCTAGACCCAGCTCAAATGGTGTCTCGTTGTAAGAAATCGTGTTTCCCATCGTGATTGATGTTTGTGGTTTCGCGTAAAGGGTTTCCGGAATGACAACTAGGTGAGAGCCCGAACAATACCTAAAAAGTTCTCTTCTAGACTTAACTCACAAACAATCTTCTACCAATGGATAATTTTGGCGAAAATCTGCCGTCGGAGATCCGTAACATCGGCTATTTGTTGTCATATGCGTTGGTCAGCCGCGGGTTGGTGAGGCCCACTCGCCACTGATAAGCCTGTGGGCGGATCTCCGGCCGACGCCGCCTGCTCCATTTCGTAGTTTTAGAAAAGGAGCAAGGACTCACATGATACCAATAAGATAACAGAAGAGTACCGAAATAAAGTAGAGAATTGGTTTACGGGCTACAGTCTATGCCCAACACACGTTCCATTCCGATTTCGATTGCAAAACATTTCAACGAAATCCTGGAATATCGACAACATGGGTAGCCTCGGGCAAAAGCTTGGGCCAGTTGACCTGTCTCATCATATCAATGCTAAAAGCAAGGCTCGACACCCTTCTCCTCTCAAGGACATTATCAAATTTATGGGCTATGATGGAATGATCAGCTTGGCTGGCGGTGAGTGGGCTACTTCTTTTTTCCTCTCTCTCCTTTCTTCTTCTTTTTGCATACGTTGAGTTAATTATCATCAGGCCTCCCGCATCCCTCGTTGTTTCCGGTTGAATGTGCTAAATTTGATTGCCTCAGTCCGTCAGCACTTTCAGCGGGAAACGCACCTAGATCTGAATTGGTAAATCTGGAGCTTGGGAGGGGTTCTTCTCCAGGTGACCTAGATCTGACCCAATTTCTTCAGTATGGTATACAATCCCGTCGCAAACAAGACGGACAAAGTGGAATGTCTAACTTTTTCACAGGGTCAGGAGCCGGTAATCAAGAGCTGATACAATTGGCGAAGGAGCTCACCGAACTCGTACATTCACCACCATGTGAATACGAGTGTCTTTTGCATCCAGGAAACACGAATGGTTGGTCAAAGGTAGTGGGCTTGCTCTGTGAAGATAATGACTATGTTATCGTGGAAGAATTCACGTACCCCTCTGCCCAAGCACTTTGGATCCCGCTTGGAATCAAAGCAGCCCCTGTCTCAGCGGACGCAGAGGGAATATTGGCAACTGGCCTTCGCAGTCGATTGAAAAATTGGGACGAGCATGTTATGGGAGCTAGGCGGCCAAGAGTGTAAGATCAAGTCCATCTATTCTTATTTACTTTTCATGTTAATATTCTCTAGACTCTACTTGGTATCCGTCGGGTCCAACCCAACTGGAGTAAGCATTTCAGCACGAAGGCGCAAAGAAATCTACGATATCTGCGTTGAGTTTGGTATATTCCCTGAAACATCTACTTTTGCCTGCCTAACGTCTTTTAGATTTGATCATCGTCGAGGACGACCCGTATTATTTTCTTCAATACCCGGGATACTCATCATCCCCTGGCGAACTAACATTCCGACCAAAATCAACAGCCGACTTTCTCAAATCTTTAGTGCCTTCGTTTTTGTCTATGGATACACAAGGCCGTGTGATACGCCTTGAATCATTTTCCAAAACACTGTTCCCTGGCATTCGCCTAGGCTACTTTGTGACCAATGCGGTTTTTACCGAGCGACTCCTCCGAGCTACTGAGGTGGAAACTCAAGATCCAGCTGGCCTTAGTCAGGCATTTGTGCTTGCACTGCTAAGAAAGTGGGGCAACGATGGGTATCTGCAATGGCTTCACAGCTTGCAATTTCAGTACCAGACAAGAAGAAACTGGATGCTAGATGCTTTTCATGAAAACTTCACCGTTATTCCTGCGGCCAAATCGGAAATAGCAACTGCGCAAGGCCTTGTGGCATGTATCATCGAGAGCCCTGGATCTGGACTCCGTCCCGTATTCAGTTTTGTGGATCCTGGTGCTGGTATGTTTATTTGGGCAAAGTTTTATTTCACAGGAGTAAAAAGATTCGTGCAACTGCAAGAGGAATCGCTTGATGACCCAGAGCAAACACTCGCACAAGAGTTTTGGAAGGATATGGCAGCAGAATTGGTTCTCTTGACGCCTGGATCATATTACCATGCATGGCAGGGGCCAGAAAAGGTCACAACCAAGGCTCGAGAGGCTGACACTTGCACTGCATACTTCCGGTTCTCATTTGCGACCCCAACAGTAAGTTAAGCGCAAAGCATGGTTATTTGAGTTGTGCTGATTAAAATATTAAAATTTAGCAAGAACAAATTCATGAGGGAGTCAGGCGGTTGAGGAAGGTGGTTGGGAAATACTGGAATTAGTCTTCCGGTTCTTACTCTTGGCTCAGACTTTAATCACTCGGATAACCTCGAGAGAATGGTAGTTTACATTGGCCAAAAACATGATTGGCGAATGGTTCACCTCCTCTTGCTCAATGAAATAAATGGCGAGCCTCGAACATTTAAAATATTGGATACTGCGCAGCCAGTACTCGAAGGGCTCCATAGAGAGGAATAAATGAATATGGAATCCGCGGATACCGAATAGAACAGGGATTGTTTCCCATTGAACCATCTGAAACCCACTTGCTAGATTAATCGTTCGGTCACGCTAACGAAATGAAGAATGTCCATGTTTTTCAACCAATCGGGCCATTCGGGAACTGATTTGTTGTAGTCTTAGTTTTTCCACAAATTGATAGACTTAGCATGAACCTGCATTTCGGTCTCTTGTGCGACAATTTGGTTAAAACTCAACGCGCCTTCAACATCATGAGCATGATCAGCAAACATGAAATATGTGGGAAACCAAGATGTGAGCTGTGGTTGATGACAGGGGTATTCTAATCCATTAAAATTCGTCTTTTTCCTGGATAAGTATTTCTGAGCGCAAAAAAAAAAAGAGTTGCGGGTTTATGGTGGGTGTATTGCCGGTCCAAAACTTAGATTTCTAGTTCCTCAGGATTTAATGCTTGTTTGTAGCTTTGAGCCGAGGTGACAGGGATAATCACATGAGACACTTTAATTGCAAATCCCAAACTTTAGCTTTGTATGAGTAATATGGGAGATAGCAATTTTACGCCCACCCTGAGCGCGAATAAAATGAGTCACAGCTGCTGTACTGCGGTCCTCTAATGCAAATGTAGGAAAATGGCTTGTATGATGAACTGACTTCCCGCAAAGGACTTATGCTCAGCTCATTCATCCGCCAGGGTGACATGAACATCGTATTGCAGTATGGACCTCGATGCTCCAGCTCTCGAACCACCTAAAGGAATCACGCCGAATTTTGATGACCCTGCTGATCGTAATGGGCTGGCAAAGTTCGTCATTGTTCTTTGCAGCGTATTTACTACAGTGTGCGTCATCCTTCGAATGTATGGAAGAGTATTTTTGACAAGAAAGTTCCAAATTGAAGAAGGTATGCAAATGATCAGAATTGGGCAGACAAAGGAAATTAGCTGCTGACTCGCATATCACCCAGCTTTTTCTATCGCTGGTTATGTATGATGCCTCCTATGATGATAAAAGTTCGATTCTAACGGAGCTCTGTCTCAAGGGTTGTTTCTGGGGATGTATTTGGGCCATGATTGAATTTCAAGACACTCCGGGATACTATGTGCACCAATGGAATATCCACCTACGAAAACTAATCAGGACTCAATATGTACGCCGTCAAAGTTTCTTCTCGGGTATATCTGCTGACTAGACATAGCTGGTACTTATTTTCTCGAGCTGCTTCTCAGTCGTGTTGCCCTTGCTCAAGACAGCTATTCTCGTAGAGTGGTGTCGCATATTCATTCCAAGCAACAAGAGAAAAAGCCCATTCTTTTGGGTTAGTGTTGTTGTTATATTCTTCCAAGTACTTGCCAGTGTTGCAATTATTTTAGCGCTTCACACACATTGCACACCATACAAGAGTATATGGTATATTGCTATGGAAAGCGAATGCTGGGATATATATTCATTTCAAGTCATCGTAGCAGCCATTCACATGGCCGGTGACATTGCAATCCTTCTTCTACCGCAGCAAAGGATATGGAGACTGAAGATGTCAACACGAAGAAAATTAGGTTTATCGATCGTCTTTGGATTGGGCATGGTGTAAGTGATTCCATCCGTAATAAGCTTTCTAGAGTTTTGGAAGTTTGTTGAGTTGCGGCTGACGAAATTGCTTCACGGAAGTGCTTGCGTCGCTGCAGGTGCTAGGTTGGCCACCACGATTATCAATAAGGAGAACATGGATAATACCTATACAATTTCAAAATTGGTTTTGTGGGCTGCAGTTGAGATGTCTTGTGGATTCTTTGTCTTCTGTATACCTTGTCTTCCTAATATTTTCAAGGAAATAAGAAAATCTAGGTGGATTAAGGAGAAACTCGGTACCAAGACTACCGGTGCGGGATCTCGCACTACAGAACTTGAGACATTTGGAGGCAGCAATAGCGCCGTAAAAAATGGGAGGATGCCAACGAAGTCATACGCTAGGCTGGACGAAGAGACCAACGGTTTGGGTGCAGTAGCGGGTTCTGAGTCTCAGGAACACTTGCGACAGCTTGAACCATCACAAAACCCGAAGTCTTTGGCAGTCATCTGTACTACAGAGATATCAGTTGTTCATGAGAGTCAGGCTAGCACTGGATGCCGCACAAGCAGTGAAATATTCACACCGTTACCCGAAAATTTGCGATCGACATGAATGAGGACTTGCGGGGAAGGTTTTTTTTGGATGGCTTATCCATGCCAACCAGAAAAGTTTTAAAGTAAGAGTAGATATTTCAAGGCCTTGTATTGGGTTACTATAGAGGACTTTACATTCCAAATGAATATGGTACACATGGCTTATGAGGAGGCTGGACTAGCCCCCAGATCAATGAATTCCCTTACCCGGTATTGGTAGTAATATTTTAATTATATTTATAAATCGATGACTACTTTTGGTTTATTTGTTGCTTCTCATTCTAGTAATCTAATATTTATGTATATTGGCCTTCTTACATACACAACAGCATCCTCGCTCACGCATCCCTTGAGTATCAAACTTTTGCAGTGCTTTTAATCACCGAGTTCCCCAAAACGGTACGTGAACTCTGTTCCAGAGATAGGATCTCAGAAAAGAGGACATGTTGTCCAAAAAAAATACTGCTAGTATCTCAAAGATAGGCAACTACAACAGTTTTTCAAACGTTCAAAGGAGGGCGGCATGATAAGAGTCACTGGCTGCAGATTCGGACCAAATTGTCGTGAATAAACATAATCTAACTTGAAGGTGAACTAATTAAAGGAGCAATAAATGGACGAGTAGCTTGAATTACATCCATCTTTACAATTCGACCTAGGAACTCGGTGCTCGTGAGAAAACGAGTTCTTTTCGTACGCTTTCCCTGTGCAAAAAGCTGACCAGACCTTTCTCAGATTGCTAAGGTAACAATGTAAAAACATGCCCATATCATTCCAATCACCCTCCTCCTTGCTCAAAACCATCCACTTTCGCACATACAAACCAACATCCCCTCCAGGCATGTGTGATTCAGAACCAAACTTTGGATTTCGTCACCAATTTCGGATCAAGGAATTTAGTAGTAGGTGGTATAAGGCTTGGTGCACTTGCCAGTCTTGGCATCATAGGTCTTACCCTGAGGGCAAGAGCAAGACTTGTCCTTGGGGTTGAAGACCTGGTCGGCCTTCTTGCAGATGCAGGACTTGTCGTTGTAGCTGGCGTAGTCACCACACTCAACAGTGCACTTGCCGTACTTCAGGACCTTGCCGGAGGGGCAAGCGCAGGTCTTGCTCTTGGACTCATAGACCTGCTCCTTGATGTCGCAAACGCAAGCACCGTACTTCTTGTCGTAGGTAGCATCCTTGCCGCAGGTAGGAACACAGCCTCCGTACTTGAACTCCTGACCATAAGGGCAGCCGCAGGTCTTGCTCTTGGAGTCATAGATCTGGCCCTTGTTCTCGCAAACACAAGCGTTGGACTTCTTGTCGTAGGAAGCACCCTTGCCACAGATAGGAACACAGCTGCCATACTTGAGCTCTTTATCCGCAGGGCAAGCGCAAGACTTGTACTTGTTGTCGTAGATCTGGTCCTTTACATCGCAGACACAGGCGCCGTACTTCTTATCGTAGCTGGCACTCTTGCCACAGACAGGGAAGCAACCGCCATACTTGTATTCCTGGCCACCAGGGCAAGCACATGTCTTAGACTTAGAGTCATAGATCTGACCCTTGCTGGTGCAGATGCAGGCATTGCTCTTGGAGTCGTAGCTGGCATTGCTGCCACAGATGGTCACACACTTGCCGTACTTAAGTTCAGTGCCGCTGGGGCAAGCACAAGACTTAGACTTCTCGTAGTAGGTCAAGATGGTATCCTTGCAGACACACTTGCCATACTTGAGAACAGCATCGTTGCCGCATTGGCTGCCGGAAGATGGGTAGCTGTTGCGAGCATCAAGACCGTTGTCAACGGGGTTGGGGAGGGCGGCGGCCGAGGTGAGGGCCAGGGCCACGTTGACAAGGAAGTGTTTGAAAAGCATGGTGGGCAACGTGTGCTTCAGGCACTTCTTGGGGGTAAAACGAATGGAGAGTGTAGAACGAAGGTTCTCTCGCTCTTGAGTTGAGGAGTGGAGAGTGGCTACTAAGGAGGGATGTTGTAAGTGAATGATGAGAAGAAGATGGATGGGGAGGAAGATGAAGGGATCTTATATAGATGACCAACCTTGTCTACATCGGCAAGTCCATACCTGATCAGAGTTATTGGTAGATGCTCCAGCAACAGTGACATTGTGAGGCTCGACAATGCCACATCCAAATGGATCCACAATCTAGGATGGTGCCTATCAGCGGGACAAATCAATAGACCCTGGGTCTAGATCAAAGGAGCATGTTTTGAGTATGCAAGTCCCAACCCCGGATTTCCTCGCCAAGGCTACTTAGCCAAGAAATTGAACGCCACGCTGAGTCTAGCCCGTTCTGATTCGGATGCCGGCAGCGTGTCAGTCCAATGGACATTGTGCCCTTGGAGGATGTGCTGAAGCAAATGATTATGTGTGGCGTTCGCTACACCATGCTGCTAGAGGGGAAACATTAAAAAAAAGCATGATTAAGCCTCAAATCAAAGGAGCGCAATACGAGCTGCGGGCACACGCTACACTCACGCTAGACTGTGACTAAACAAGGGGCCGTTGTCATTGCTTATTCTAGCCTAGTTCGTGGAAGGGACCAATCCAGACGGGTGGTAGCCAAGCTAGGGCTTTTCGTTTTGCTTTTGGGTGTCCACCAGTCGGATCTCGAGAGCAGCTAGAACAGGGGAAGGAGCAACAAGAGCAAGATGGGAAAGCTGAGGGTGAACAGAACGCCACCACCAACATCGCATATACGGTGTGGCGTCGACGCTATCAGGCGGGCTATGGGCGACGGCGTGTAGCAAGTTGGGCCTTGTCTCTCTAACTTGGCCGCTTCAAAGGATCGAAAGGGGGTAGTTAGGCGCTTCAATTTCTTGAAACGCAATGCGAGATGAAGTAAGGAGCTTGGCTTGGGTGGGAGTACCAGACAAAAATGGTTCCGGGAGAGTGAAGGAAGCGACTTGTAGCGTATCTGGATGTCTACGTGGGCGCGTGCTCCAGATCCAGAACCGAGCGGCGCACGCACAGTTCAGATGCGCCAGACTAGGGCGCGACATCCGTCGGGGGATCTCCCGAATGGTGCCACTTGCGAGGCGGTCAGGGCGTCATTTTGGACTCGGCCAGCCCTCAGCTCGGTTTGCCAGAGGCCAGCAGAAGCTGACTCTGCAGGCACAGGCCAACCAATCATCTAATCTCGCCAGGAACATGCATGATGAGGGGCTCAAAGCCACAGCCAACAGCTTCTTGCGCCCTAAGCCATACATTATTTATGAATGGATTAAAGAGTATTTTCACGAAGCGCACCAAAAGCTGCTATTATGCCACTCTACTCTCTTGTCTTGGAGAGATGCATTTTTCTGATTCCAACAACAGAGCCAATTGTCACAAGAGTATTGTTGTAACTGGCACGGGGACTAAGTGAGGCTTACGCGACGAGGAACAAACTCAAGAAGCAGACACCTTATTATACATCCCTTGGTAGAACATCTGTCATCAGAATGTAGACAAGGACACGTGATTTTTCTTATTTCTAACAAGTGTTACAAAAAAAAACATATTTACCATAGTCAGATCACGGTACAGATCGTAAGAAATTATGAATCAATTCGTGCGTAGAATAGAAACTCGAATGAAGAGGTATTATAGACTGTAAGATACAACACTATCATTTATATAATCTAGAGTTGCTGCTCTAGAGATTTAACTGGGATATGTTGATCTAATCATTCATGGCCGTGATAGGGTAGTGAATAGACAGGATACAAATCAGGCTACTCATAAAACATCATGAAATTGATCTTTCTGGATGCGAATCAAATATACTGAAGAATCTACTTGCAGCGCCGCATAATTGTATTGGACCTCCGATACGCAGCCCAATTAATCCAGCAAACTAGTTCAGGGGCGCCCAAGACGCGTACTAAGACACACTTGCCATCAACAAGTATCGTTACCCTTGTTGTACGAATGCGCACCGCCAACCCCACTCACATGAGAGATCAACTACATACCAGCTTATTTATTAACTTCTGGCAACACTTACTTAGTTAGGACTGGATCTCGCAAGCTCTCAATGCCTCCGAATCTGTTTATTTTGGCAGAGTGCAATGGTACACCAAAACGCCTACCCTATAGTGGCTCACTCACCTGATGAATGGAAGGAAAGAAGAGGATCAAGGAAAGACTTGGTGCTATCAAATCGTACATATTAGCTAGGGTAGACAAATGAATAAAAGTCAGGACACATAAATATGGCCAACTACAAGAAGACGAGAACTTCTAGGAGCATCTGTCTCCTTTAAGATTTTTGGATCTTGGGACTTAGTTGAACGATTTTTACTGATTTGAAACTCCAAAGAACTAATATTTTACATGTCAATGCCCATTTACTTATGGCATCACACCCTAGCCGCTAACGTCTTTTCACATCATGTACCTTATTTCTCGTTACAAAAAGAGTAGAATGAGCGGTAAAAATGTTCTTCTGTCTACAGATACCGTAACTAATAATGATGAAAATGATAAGTTTGTTAGCGTTTCACGCGGGCAGGCTTGAATTGCAGATTTCACATATTGCAATGGGAAACTTTATCGCGCGAGGCACTAGTATTTTGAAAATAACAACATGGTTTGACTCTCACTTGGATAGAAATCAAGGATCATTCAAGCCTCCCTTCCTTATGTCTATGTGACAAGAATAAACCACACAACGACACGCAACAGCTCTCACAAGAGATTTGAGCAGGAATTGACATGATGTTGTCAATCTGCTAGTCTTGGCTAGCGATGCCAGAACTAAACTGCCATTTCCTTTACTGTGCTTATTAGGCAGAGAACCAATCGATAGCCACCTGGCCTTCTCAGTCAACAATAATTTCCTCTGTAGAGCTTCTAAATATCGCGAGGTGGGATGCTGAAACTGGGTCAATGGAAATCTATAGGCGAGCATTGTGTTGCTCGTTCTTCAAACCTGACTCTTTGCACCAGTTCTCAGAGCTTCGGGCGCTTCGATGGCCAAGAGAGATTGTCACACAAGACCCAGGGCCCGAACATAATTTTGTTTGAGAATTGGGAGTCTCAGTGAATCGACGTCATAACGCGTGGGTCCGTGCTCATGACGCGACGCGCATCTGCGTTTTTCTCCATCACCGCGAAGCGTCGTCACCCGTTTTCTAATCTGACCAACAGGCATAATACATGGATATCCAGGTAATAAATAGAACGTTGATAGCCTCAAAGTTCGAACCAGTATAGCTAAGCTCATTAGAGGATAGGTACAGAATTCATACCCAGATCCTCATTCATCTGTACCCCATAGAAAAAAAAAGCTACCTCTCAAAGGTCTGCATATTCCCGTATCTCGCTTTAAATTTTGTTCGCAAACCCGGTTGCTGTTTGCAACTCGACCAGGACATGAGTTGGCTTTTTTGTAATTTTTTTCTATTGCTGTCGCTATGTAGTGTCGTGCACCTCCTGTTCTCGCTTGGCTTCGAGGGCATTTTTAGATGCAGGTTTCTTTGTTGAGCGGCTGACTAATTTTTCTCTTCCTTTTTTCAGCAGTGAAAATACTAAGCGTCTGGGTTGACGGCACCTGATTCTGGAAAGTTGGAGGAACGCATTGTATTCCCTTGCTCGGCACGGGGAACAGTGGGAGTGGGACGCCGATTATCAGGGGATCAAATTTGCTTGGTGGATTGGATGACGTGGCAGGGAGACGCGGCAGAGGGGCGCTAGCTGCCAATAGGATATACGGATACTTTGTCCAGCTCGGCAAGTCCGGGGGCAAGCTTCGTGTCCGTTAGTTTGCCCAGGTCAATGCATCCAGGTGAGGTCTGTTCGGGCGACGTCTTTCCTGTGACGTGGGCTTTTCGACAAATCGTTCATGACGCGTGTCGGAAGGTAGGATCGGGCCATGTAGACACCAGAAAGACACGCACCCATGTTTGCCATGTCGTAATAAAGCTTCAGCGTAGCTTTAATTGGATGTCGCTAATTGATCCACTGATAACCTGGTAACCCATGCAATGGCCTATCTAGGGTTGGTTTGCAGACTCGACAGCCGGGTCAGCTCATCAAATCGATGGCGACTCGTCACCAACAACCAGCGCTCCTATCAATTCCATTTTTAAGATCGAATCAAAGACACGAAAAAATTAATTTTGAAGGTGAATTCTTGAACTGAATTGGATGGATATGTTACAATCAGTAAACCTCATGGATCTAGTTCGCTGAAGAATAGAATTGGGAAATGCAGCTGTAAATTTCATGTCACATGATTGGTGTCGGTTCCTCTTCACGTTAAAGCAACCAGTAAAATAGAGAACGGACAGTCAGAAACTGCACTTCCCAGCCAAAAACACTGATTATATCTTATGCCTTTCAAATATTGATTATAATTGAGTCCATCAATTGATGAGGCTGGATTGAATCTGATGGAGTTGAGCCTTGTGGGTTGACTTGTCCACAGCATTTTAACCAACAACCCAACCCACAAGGCTGGACAAGGCACAAGTCGTCAGCAACCGAATCACTCGTATTCAAGTAAAAACCTCCGTCTCCTCGTCTCTTCCCTGCAGCATTGAATCGTCCCCCTGCTTGTGTATCTGCACACCTTCAGGCTATGGCGATGCGTGGCGATGGGTCACGTGGAGCCGATGCAAGCAAGGCATGCTACTTCAAGTTCGTATTTTAGTCTGGGAACCCCGTCACAGCATGGTCGGCTTCTCCTGCGGCAGCTCTGACGGTGATCTTAAAATATAATCCTCGTCACTTAGAGGAGACCCATGATCCGTTATGGCCCATGCACCTTGTCTACTCAGACGGCCCACATCCGCGGAAGGAAAAGTGGTGCTTAAATCCCATGTAGTATGTATACGTAACCGCTCCCGCCCTGTCTCAACGTCTTTGTTTTCAGGCGTATGCACTCGTTTAGGATTTGATGGTTTTTACTTCTTTTTCTCCTCTTTATTCGATATCTTTGGTGTTTAACTGCTTCAAGATTCTTTAAATTTGCTGATTGTAGCACCATTTTCTACAGTTCATCAGCGGATCCATCGCCCACGTAATTCGACACAGATTGGACTCAGCCAGTTCGGTCCACGCTAGCGTCTATCGCCTCCCCGAAGCACCCATCGATCTTATCATTCATTTCTGCGCCGCCCTCAAATCACCAGGGTATCATAAGTCCGATTTGACGGCTACTCAGGCCCAGGGGAATCTCCAACAATGGAGCACCGGATGTCGATGCTCTCGACTGGATCCCATGGACAGAGTACCGTCCAACCCGCCAGTGCATCGCACGCCGCCACGGCTTCGGCAACTTCGTTGATGAATACGCTCCGCCGCGCGTATTTGGATTCGAAACATTTTAAGCTTGACGCAACCACAAGTCTTACAGTCAACACATGGCTAAATGTATCGCAAGGATATCTGGTACTGGATAACCAACTGGCCACGCAAGTTTGGGAGCATGCCAAACGCAGAGCCGAGAATCAATGCATCATTTTAGGGTGAATAATGAATCTTATTTGACTCCAAAAAGCCCAATTCTGACTAACGACTGCCAACAGCTCTCTTCACGATTCGACCCCCCCGGTTCTTAGTTTGTTTTTGCAAACCTTACCAGTGTCGCTCCCTTCATCGATATCCACATCGCTCGACGTCATCAAACCTTTCCTACACTGCGTCACACCTCAAAACCCATCAATTTCGAGAGCCTCTGCCCTAGGAGTGACTCTAACACTAGACTTGGCGGGCAATATCCTTGGCGCTTCTCTAGCACTCCCTAAAAGTGGAGTAGACGTGGTAAAGGGCTTGTTGAATGTACCCGCTGAAGCTGGGTATCGCGCATTCGATATTTTTTACTATATCCTTGCCTCATCGTCTACAGTTGCCGAAAGGCAGTTTTTAGGACTTAAACAACCTTCAGAATATGCTCTTCTCGCTCGTTCAGGAACGTTTGATCCCCCTTCAAGTTTGGTTGGGGATGCAGCTGCGGCAGATGACTTTCGTCAAGGGTTGAAGGAGATTGGAATCAAGGGTGCACTCCATCGCCAGCTCATCTCTACCCTAGTTGGGTTGTTGAAGCTAGGCAATGCGCTTGATTATTCTAGCGACTCTGAGGAGCTGGAAGACATCTGTGCTGATGCTGGAGAATTACTTGGAGTGGACCCAGAAGCCCTACTTCAGCAAAGCACGGAAGAACGCATCACTCTATGTGGCGCACTCTATGAGGCTCTTGTTGCTTGGATCATCTCGATGGCCAATAAAGCTATCGATTCTGAGCTGCGCGACATGCGAGAAGGAGTTGAGCTATCTGATATGATTGACACCGACACCGTCACTGTTACCATCGTTGATGTTCCCGACACGGGACTTGGTCAAGCACTCGCAATGAGTACTGCATTTAATGACAGCACTGGAATTAAAGCCGAAATGGTAAAGGACGGAATCGAACTTCCTACTGTTAGCTCGACAATTTTATTGGAAATGCAAGAAGTGGCGTCTGAACGGGCGCTTGATCTGGGCATTGCCGATGAACTCCAACTCAGAGAACACAAAAATGCAAACGAGAGGACAGAAGCTATCCTAAACGCCATGTTGGACGCGTGTGAAGAGGGGCTGTTCAGAGACGTTGTCGAGACAAAGATTCAAGATATTGATCTTGCTGCCATCTTGGACTCGAATCGTGTCTGGTATCATCTTTCCCTGCACCCGACAGAGAACCCGTTGACCACACCCACTTCGCCCTTGCCCTGGTCGTCTGGTACTGTATCTCAACAAATTAGGTCTTGGAGGCTGGTTGAGTGGGCTAACAGACAAAATAAATCGCTCAATTACACTGTGGACTTCTTTATCGACGAATTTTCCCAACGATACGCGAGCATAGGTTGCCAGGATGGCAAAGATGGGATTGAGAATTGGCTGCTCACACGAGGCTGGAGTAATGGCCAAATTTTAGTTGGCGAAGAGCGTGTTTGGGTTCAAGACAGCACTTGGATGGAAGCTGAGAGTCTTCTCGATCTGGAAGCGGCCCGCTATTATCAAGGCAGCTCTGCTGAACAAATGCGACAAACTCCGGATATTGCATTTATGGGAAATCAAAACGGCAGTGGGATGTTAGGTCTGCAGAGCATCGGCAACAACCCCTTTGCTAGCAACGATAATCTTTTGCGACCTGAAGCGACGAGACCCGAGACTAGTCTGAGCCAGAACCGGACCATGCGTGCCCTCGATGGCGATTATGGCCTTGGAAACAAGGGTGATCAGTACAAACGCTACGACCAATATGATCCACACGAGATGGCTCAGGGTGAAGATGAAGATGTCTCAGGCAAGCCAAAGAAGATGTCACCGACTCGACGAGCCTGGGTCAATTTTGTCTTGGCGGTCACTTTTTGGATTCCGAGTCCTGCACTGAAGCATATCGGCCGTATGCGGCGACCTGATGTTCGACAGGCGTGGCGTGAAAAGTTTGTGCTATGTCTCTTGATTTTTCTCATGAACTGCCTGATTGTATTTTGGATTGTTGGTCTCGGCAAGCTTCTCTGTCCAAACCAGAACAAGGTGTGGAATGAAAAGGAGCTCTCAACACATCAAGGTACAACTGACTTCTATGTGGGAATACATGGTAAAGTATACGACATTACCAAATTTTATAAAAAGCAGCATAGCGACACCGACACCGAAACTACTTCGAGTAGTATGATGGAAGTTGCTGGGTTAATTTTGGATGACTACTTTGTTGCGCCCCTGAACAAAGCTTGTCCAAATCTCGGCATTGCAGAAACCACTCGCCTAACGGCGAATAGCACGCCTGAGTATACTACTGCGGTGCATACGTCTGGCTACTACGCCTCCGACACCACCAGCGCTTTAGCAAAATCGACCTGGTACTGGACTAATTTCGAGCCCACAATCAAGGAGTATTATAAGGGCAACCTTGTTTGGAAATCGAAAAAAGTCAAATCAGAGGGTGAAAACGATGATCACATGTGGGCAAGGTACGGCAACAAAATATATGACCTGACCGACTACTTTTACACCCTCGATTTATATGACAGTGCCACCAAATATCAGTTTCTCAACAGCGATCTCACGGATCTATGGCAGAATAATGCTGGGCAGAATATCAAAGAGAAAATAGATGACCTGATCTTGAATGCAGCCAGCAACAAAACAAAGTTGAGCGACATCGAGAACAGCTGGTCATGTATTCAAGCGACCACATTTGTCGGTATTACTGACTTCCGCGATACTCCAAGGTGTCAGGTCAACAACTATATTCTCTTGGCCTACACGATCATCATTTGTGTCGTGGTTGGAGTTAAGTTTATCTGCGCTCTCCAGCTCGGATCGAAAAAGCGACCGATGCCCCAAAACAAGTTTGTGATCTGCCAGGTGCCTGCATATACTGAAGGAGAAGAGTCCCTTCGAAAGGCCATTGACTCGTTGACAGCCTTGGAATACGACAACAAGCGCAAACTGATTTGCGTGATGTGCGATGGCATTGTGGTGGGACAGGGGAATGACCGCCCGACGCCTAAGATTGTTTTAGACATTCTGGGCGTTGACCCGAAGCTTGATCCACCCGCCTTGCCTTTTAAGTCTGTCGGAACGGGTTCTGACCAACTGAACTACGGAAAAGTCTATTCTGGTCTTTATGAGTGTGAAGGGAACGTTGTTCCTTACATTGTCATTGTCAAGGTTGGCAAGGAATCTGAGCAATCCATGGCAAAGCCCGGCAATCGTGGAAAGCGCGATACCCAAGTTATGCTGATGAGCTTCCTGAACCGTGTCCATCATAATGCCCCTATGAATCCTCTGGAGCTCGAAATGTTTCACCAGATCAACAATATTATTGGTGTAGACCCGGAGCTTTATGAGTATATTCTGATGGTGGATGCTGATACTTGCGTTAAAGAGGATTCATTGACTCGGCTTGTGGCTGCATGCGCCAACAACGGTAAAATTGCTGGAATCTGTGGAGAAACCAGTTTGAATAACGACGAAAAAACATGGACAACCATGATCCAAGTCTATGAGTATTTTATCTCTCATCATCTTGCCAAATCATTTGAGTCGTTGTTTGGGAGTGTCACCTGTTTGCCCGGATGGTAAGTAATGAAAGTCTTCATGATGCTGATGATGCTAATATTCGTCTAGCTTCACCATGTATCGAATTCGAACCTCAGAAAAAAGGAAACCACTTATTATTTGCGACGATGTTATCAAGGATTACAGTATTTGTGATCTGGATACCTTGCACAAAAAGAATCTTCTTGCGCTCGGCGAGGATCGATACTTGACAACACTGATGCTCAAGCACCACCCAACCATGCAATACAAGTTCATCCCCGCCGCGAAATGTCAAACTGCTGCTCCCGAATCATGGACTGTCCTCTTATCTCAACGACGACGATGGATTAATTCGACCGTCCATAACTTGTTTGAACTGGTGACCATTAAAGAACTATGTGGCTTTTGTGTATTCAGCATGCGATTCGTCGTGTTTCTGGACCTCTTTGGTACTATAATTTTCCCAGCCACATGCGCCTATCTCATCTACATTATTGTTATGGCGGCGACAGGTCAAGGCCAATTTCCACTTATTTCCATCATTATGCTTTCTTGCATCTATGGTCTCCAGGTCATTCTCTTTATAATCAAGAGACAGTGGCAGCACATTGGATGGATGATAATCTATCTATGTGCTCTGCCTATTTATTCATTTGTCCTTCCAGTGTATTCTTTCTGGAACCAAGACAACTTTTCCTGGGGAAACACCCGCGTTGCTATCGGCGAAAAGGGCCAAAAGCAGCTAGTTGCTGTCGATGCTGAAACGTTTGACCCTCGGTCTATTCCTCTGCAGCGATGGGATGATTATGCCATCATGAACAACTTGCCGGGCAATCGAACCGTCATCCAGCAGGAGATGCAGGACTATTCACTTGGAACGCCGTCAGTGATAGCATCACAGTATAATGCTCCGCGCAGCAATTATGCTTATAGCATGCGGGGTACGGGCCGAAATTTCCCTGAGGATGAATATCGGGCGGCCAGTGCCATGGACCAGCGCAGTTCATTCATGCCATTAGGATACGCACCAACTCCCCAGCCAATACCCTCGCCTCAACCAATACCATCAGTAAGCTTACGGCAAAGCCCGGTTGAGCTTAATGATTCTATCATTTCAGAGGCAGTTCGTTCGGTTTTGTCCCAATTCAGTTTGGATCAGGTCACAAAAAAGCAGGTTCTAAACCTAGTACATCATCGCCTAGGGATGGAAATGACGAGCGAGTCTCGAGCAATAATAGGGAAGGAAATTGATGATGAACTAGAGAGAATGTAACTAAAATGGGTTTGATGAGTTTGATATCTTAATGAAAGTTATGTAAAACGCCGTTATTATTTCATGTGAATGTTTGTAGTGGAACTAGTTCTTTTAAGATGCTCTTTTATGCCGTCGCTCGGGGTTGATACATGGTGGTGTGAGGTACACCATTGAGCCCTAAGCAGCAAATACAGATATGAGAAGCCATAAATACAGATAGATTCTCCTCTATTAGAAAGTAATCAATACACTTTCTTCTGTATCGTAACCAGGGTTCTGGATGATGCTTTGGACTTTTCGCACCCAGTGCTAATCACGCCATGGGCCGTGCAAAGAAATCGAGAGCCTCCCCCTCCCCGGACCAATGCTAGTACACGGTTGAAGTGAGTATAAAGTTCATTTATGTTAGTGCATTGTAGCTGCTTCAAGGAAGTAAAGACATTTGTGACAGCCTTCTCAGGGCATGGCTGCAAGCGGCGTCATTACTGAAGGCGGTGAAGAGAATCGAGGAAGCACTCCAAAAAACCAGCAATACTGAGGTTCAGGAGGAGAAACAGTGGGAGTATTCCCAGAAGAGACTCATATAAAAGCTTAAGTATTAGCTCAGTCAGACTCCGTCCGCGAGTTTTCTCCAATGTTCGGCTTCCCTACGACCGAGACGTCACAGTTTTCCTCCTTTTTTAGCAATACTACCTTTCCTTGGATCAATAGAGATGCAGACAAAGCTGGTTCTCTAGAGAATAAACTTGATTGGGAGACAACAGCAATCCATGCCATATTAAATAACACTAGCCAACCACAAGTGCAGATGACCATTCGCTTCTTTGCCTTATCGATGTGGGCTGGATTAGGAAGGTATTAAGGGATAGACTTGGACTCATACTCAAAACCAGGATATGTATAGATAAATGCTTACTCCTATCGCCTCATTCTGCCGAGTTTGCATGTGTTTGTCGTCTTTTCTGTTTTACGCCGTCATTTTACGATTCTGCGGTTCCGATCATATCTAAAAATTAAAGTCAGGTACTATCAACAAATCTCTGGAGCGCGGGGATGGCCGCCTTGGTACACATGCGCCGACTGGTCGACTGTTGGTTTCAAAGGGAAAAGGGTTATAATGCACTAGTGCAACAGGGGTCAGATTGGGNNGCTACCCATTTAGCTTGTGGTGTTACAAGCTAGTTATATAAGGTAGGGTCAATCCTACTATGCCGGGGTTATGCTAGTTAACCTAATATTTTGCTGGTAATAGATTAAGAGCCGATTTTAATATTAGTATTTTTTCT